>JAQQZR010012811.1:0-24718 GCA_030068235.1 Notoglanidium macrostoma
ATGTCCTTGAATGGCCCAGCCAGAGCCCAGACTTGAATCCGATTGAACATCTCTGGAGAGATCTTAAAATGGCTGTGGACTGACACTTCCCATCCAACCTGGTGGAGCTTGAGAGGTGCTGCAAAGAGGAATGGGCAAAAGGATAGGTGTGCCAAGCTTTTGGCATCATATTCAAAAATATTTGAGGCTGTAATTGCTGCCAAAGGTGGATCGATAAAAGTATTGAGCAAATGCTTATGTACATGTGCTTTCTCAGTTTTTTTTTATTTTTAATAAATTTGCAAAAACCTCAAGTAAACTTTTTTCACATTGTCATTATGGGGTGTTGTATGTAGAATTCTGAGGAAAAAAATGAATTTAATCCATTTTGGAATAAGACTGTAACATAACAAAATGTGGAAAAAAGTGATGCACTGTAAATACTTTCCGGGTGCACTGTATTATGACAATATTATAACTAATACAATGTTCCATAATAAATAATGAAAACAAATGCAGTAATACCTTGTCAAACATCTCACAAAGCAAAACTTTTCATTGAACCACATATGAATGGTAAGGGAACCAACTGTGATTATGAAAATTGTAATTGTAATTGTCAGAACTTGATTGAGCTATGAACTGTCTCCCTATACAACACAACATCACAACATGGCCACACACAGTCACTCTAACATTCACGGTCACCTGATTACTAACTTACACACATCTGGATTCAATTACACCCACAAATACAAAAAACTTGGACTGACATATACAAATTGCGAAGTCTCACGCTTACGATGATTCTAAGCCTTTATTATTTTATGCTATCAGATCTCAATGTTATTTACTTTTGCTCTGATTCAATCGTGTTTAATTCTCTGAATGCCTCTCTGCAAATAGCCTGACCCATGCCTGCTTTTTTTTTTTTAAGTTGATTATGTGAATGTTTTTGGATTTGTTTACCTGTTGTAATAAACCTGAAATCACAACCATTAAAATACTCATACTCATCTCTATAGTTGATTCTGGTTAAGCAATAAAAAAAATTTGTTATTTATGTAGGCACAGTCCTCTCTGGGAACATATACAGTAAGTCCTGCTCCTGGAGGCTGGTTTTATTCTTGAGTAGTAGCTTGATAGCTGTAAAAGTCTGTGTTTTTGTCTGTTTTCCCACAAACTATTCCCTTTTCAAACCATCACTTAATTGAAGAAAAAAAAGATGGAGTTTATTTATTTTAAAGATCTAGGAATTCATACAAGGAGGCTCTTCAATGTTAGAATATGTCACTTCCTCAGACAGAGTGATGTGATTCAGTCTTTATACACTGTCAAGACTTCTCAACCTTCCAGATTCATTCTTGCATTTCCCCGACATAATCGATCAGGGAGCGAAAGGGAGATTGCTGTGCCTCCCATGCCTCCTTGGCAACATCCAGTAGTCCCCGAGGCCCCTGTCTGAACAGGAGCTTGAACAGGGTGAACCCTGTTGAGGCCTGAGGTGTTTCCCGTATGGTAAACAGCACGTAGGGGAGGAGCAGGTCCCAGTTATGTCCTTCAGTGTCGACGATTCAGCGGAGCATGCACTTCAGGGTTTGATTGAAGCACTCCA
Source organism: Notoglanidium macrostoma (assembly GCA_030068235.1). Lineage (NCBI taxonomy): Eukaryota > Metazoa > Chordata > Actinopteri > Siluriformes > Auchenoglanididae > Notoglanidium > Notoglanidium macrostoma. Next base: position 1,595 of record JAQQZR010012811.1, read on the forward strand.
CCAAGCCATCAGTCTGAGGGTGGTACACGGACATCTGCAGATGGTGTATCTGCAACAGCCGGCAGAGGTCTTTCATCAAGTGTGAGACGAATGGAGTGCCTTGGTCAGTCAGGATGTCATTGGGAATCCCGACATGGCTGAAGAGGAGAACGAGTTCTCTTGCGATATTTTGTGATGTGGCCTTATGGGTAGCGTGTGGCATAATCCACTAGCACAAAGATGCATTCATGGCCTCGGGTGGACTTAGCCTGATCCATGCCCACTTGCTCAAATGGGACCTTGACGATGGGGCGGGGGATGAGAGGTGCAGGCACCGGTTTATAGGGTGTCATCTTCTGGCACTCGGCGCAGGCTTGAACCTCTGCAACCATCCTGGGCTAATGGAAGTGATTGCGGATCTTTTACAAGGTGTTCTGTGCTCCCAAATGGCTCCCCAGCGGGTGGGCATGAGCTGAGGTCTCGGACTGAGATGGCAGAGGTCTCGGACCGAGGCACCACTAAGAGGTTCATAGGCACGCCTCACCTTTTACAGTGGTAGTAGAGTAATCCATCTCGTACATGGATGTACACGGTGGGGAGCTGGCCTCTGGGTTGTTGTCCCTCGTCGTCAATTTGTAGCCCCTGACTCCAGCAGTGCTTCAGCTGCTCATCCACTTTCTGCTCCCTGCAGAAACTGCAGTCACTGGCTACCTGCTGACTGACACAGAGGAGAGGGTTAATTTCAGAGCCAAATCACCTTCTGGGCCAGCCTCAATGCGGCTTCGTCTTCCACTTGGAGGGCGGCAGCCAGCACTGCTGTGGATTGGTGGCAGGTGGGTCGTCTCCTCTTCCTCGCTTGGGGACTTTCCAGCACCTCCTGGAGTTTGGGCCAGTCTCAACCTTCAAAAAGAGGGAGTGCCCACAGTGCGGTGCATGTGCACCGTCAGCGGCATGTGGGTCTCGTCTTCTGCCCACATTCTCCACCACTGTAGTGAGCAAGCACTCTGATTTAGAGACCACAAACCACGCCGGAAACAGGAAATGGGGTGAAAAGCATGGTATGTGTGTTTTATTACTTAGAGCAGACAAAAAAAGAAAAATAAAACAAACACAGGGATTAATTCAACGTTTTTGTGCACGTGGAGTGCTCTTGTGCTTTGTGTAGAAAGTGCAGGGGGAAATATCCCCTTCACATGTTGGGGAAACTTCACAGTGACACACAGGGAACGAAACTGAAAGTCCCTTGGCCACCGGCCGGTTAATCCACTTAGCGTTAGGGCAAATCTGCAAATCTTCCGCTCTGATGACATATCTTCGGGAGTGCTGGTGTTCCCAGCCAACGTCACTCCCGGGGATTCCCGATGGGGAGGAGCGCTTGCCCTTTGTGGATAGTGGTGCTGTATAGCCAGAAATGCCACAAAACAAACATTTTTTTTAATTATACATAATTACTTAATATTATTTGTGCATTATTTCTATATGAAAAACTCATCCAAATACATTGGGTGTTGTGTATTATTAATATACCATTCAAATTTCAGCATGTTTCAGTAGCTATTAAAACTGCACTCCTTAAATCAGACTATTTTGCAATATTATGTCCATGACATAAAAGCCCCTCAAGGAATAAATGAATGTTTCATAGCACAGTATTCCCCAAGATCCAAATATTAAAAAAGGGGTTAACCTTAAATGACCTGAAATTAAAAATAGTTTGCTGTTTGTAATACAAAAACAACCCCACACAAACATGTAAGGGAAATATCTCAGTAACAGGAAAAACAGTGATTATTAAACCATATTTAACCTTAATGCATTTGAAGAAGTTTTCTTTTTCTACTTTAAACGTTTTAGTCTGAATATTCAGAGAAACAATTAGAATGACACAACTTTGTAAAAACATTGTAGAAAATTTATATTAATCTATTTCATGCTGTCACGTTGTCTGGGTTTAGCTGGACACATGCACAGGTCAGGAGACGGCATCGTAAAATTCATAGTGTTTTACATAAGAACACCAGAAAAGCAAACACGGGAAACAAACGCTCGGCAATAGCAATGTGGGGCTAGACTAATACTTCGCAATATGTGAATGAAACTAGGAGTCGTTTTAATTGTGGCATGATTGCTTGAAGATTGGATGCTCCTGCAATCTGATCATCGGCCACGTGACATGGCTGGGAGTGTTTGCTCACGGGAACTGTAATCCTCCGTATTTCCGGCCATAATGTGGAAGTGCACGCTATGCATGACGGAGATAATCAGAAGCCCAGCATGCGTGGCCGAGTCCACAAGGCGTGCCACATCTGGATGCCCTCACCCACCTGGAAAAAGGCAATACATATGTGAGAACGCTGTTCATTGGTTACAGCTCAGCATTCAGCACCATCATCCCTTCAAAACTCATCTCCAACCTTGATGATCTCAGACTGGGGACATCCTTGTGCAGATGGATCTTCAAATTTCTGACAGGAAGGCCCCAGGTGGTGAGAATTTGCAGCCACACGTCCTCACCACTGATCCTGAACACGTTCAAACCACAGGACTGTGTACTCAGTCCCCTCTTGTACTCCTTGTTCACTCACAACTGTATTGCCATATACAACAGCAAATGCTGAGCAGGTGTTGCGGATTAGGATTATCAAGGCATACGAGAAGGTAGGTCCTATTTATTTTCTCTTAGTGATAGTACTAATCTTATAGTACTAATCTAATAATAATCTTTATTGATATTTATGTTTTATTCTAATGGAACTAATTATTTACCAGACACAAGCTTGTGCATGTGATGTAAAAGGGTTTTTTTCTGTTTAATTGTGTTTAATTGTCAATAATTGTGACGCCTGTGGTTATACAGCCTCACGTGCACAAGCTTGTGCCTGGTCTACAGTCAGCAAGCTCTCCTCCCCGCTGGGAAACCCTGGAAGTGACACGCCACAGGAATTCCTCTCTCCTGGATTGGGCTGGATTATCTGCCCTTCAGAGGTTGAGTGAGTTTTGAGTTGTGAATGACACATGCTCTTTTCTCTTCAGTTTCATTGCATGGACACAGACTTACTATGAGGACTTTTCTGGATTCAAAGTCACTGGATCTCCTTGGCTCTTCCTATGGAGTACCACCACCTCCTCAGCCTCAAAAGCCACGGACCTCAATGCGAGATGCGAAGCATCCTCCCCTGCACCAAAACTTCACATGTTACACTCCTCCTCACTGAAATCACTGTTCATGTTGTGTGTTGGGATGGAGCTCACAACAAACACTCCTCACTGTGATTCACCTTACCCCTTGTTTCCCATGTAGTTTTGTCTGTCGCCTTGTGTGCTTGCTTACAGTGGACAATGCGGGCAGGTGATGACAATCCACAGCTGACAGCTCTGGCCATCAATCCTGTAGTGTGGCATCTCCTCGAGGTCGGTGTGGAACAGAGACGAGTTAACCAGGAGCTAGTACAAGGGCTCCAGGCCATGGAACAGGAGTTGGCTGTTCTGTGGGTGCTTTCCACCACCATGGTAGCCCTGCCCATCCTTACACCTTAGCAAGATGATGGTGGAGGATGACGTTGAGGCATGCCAGGGCACCTTTGAGAGGACTGCCGTACAGGGGGGATGGCCCTGCAGGGATTAGCCATGACTTTTAGCTCAGATCCTCAAGGGAAAATTGCAGAGAGCAGTGAACCGCTGCAGCCTTCCACCTCTGGATGTATCGGTGGGAGTGCAAGCTGGCTGCCCAAGTGGACAAACTCTTACATATAACCTGTCGTTGGCTGCAACCAGAAGTGCTCACCGCTGAGGAAATCATCCAGTGGGTTACCAATGACTGTTTCCTGCGGGGCCTCCCTGGGGAAGAACAGCGGGCTGTCGGCATGGCCCGACCCACCACTGTCAGGAAGCTGATCAACACACCAGAGACGGTGCTCTCAATGCTGGAGATGCCCCATTTCCAGTCCCAGCCCTCTCAGAGTGATTCCTCACCCTCTACCCCACAGCCTCCTGGGTCTTCATACCAGCCTCCACCATGACTGGTTTCTCAGAAATTGGCATTTTTCGTGCATGATGTGTCCATGCCTACAGAACTGGAATGAGCAAAGACCCTACCACCAGAATGCCAACTGTAACCTTGTAGCTGGAGGGACATCCAGTCACGCCCTTACTGGACACAGGAAGTGCCATCACCTTTGTGGATCCCTCGGTGCTGCCAGACACTTCCCGCACTGAAGGCCATCTGCTGATAACATGCTTCCATGGATACCTGCAGGAGGTGACGGCCGGCAAAATGCACTGAAAAGGTGGGCGGGCCATGACTGCCGGTCTAATACGGAGTCTTCTGGTCCCTTTTCTCAGACTGGCCAGGACTGTCCGGAAGTTCTGTGAGGAGAGGGGACCAGCATACAGACCCAAAAGAGACAAAGACAAAAGCCACTCACTGCAAGTCCATAGCTGCTCTCCTGAATGAGAACGAGGCGGCCACTGCCGAGGCTGACCCAGAAGGTGAGTCCACTATTGATATTATCCCTTTCTTGTGTGTGAGCCAGTACATCGCCCGTGAAGGCAGCTTTGGACAAGAGCAGAAAGAGGATGAGCGGCTAAAACACTGCTGGAGCCAGCTGCTCCAGGTCGATGAAGAGGCAGTCACTCCGGGGCACCAACTCCCCGCTACATACTTTCTCAGTCATCAGGGGTTACTATACTACCACTGCCAGTGGAGCGGGGAGCCATGGGGCCTCATCATCCCAAAAAAGAAGACCCACATCATCATGCACCTGGTCCACACCCACCTGCTGGGAGGCCACCTGGGACCATGTAACATGCTGTTAAAATAAAGGACTGGTTCCACTGGCCAGGGATGATTGCCGAGGAGTGTCGGTTTTGTCAGTAATGCCAATATTGCCGGAAGACCTCCCTGTACATACCAGTGCCTGCACCCCTCATCCCCCTCCCTATCATCTGAGTCCCCTTTGAGTGGGTGAGGATGGATCTTGTGGAGCCGCTTCCTATATCCGCCCATGCCCATGAGCTCGTGCTGTTGGATTATGCCACCCAATATCCTAAGCCGATTTCTCTATGTAAAGCCACCTTGCCAAATATAGCACAAGAGCTCGTCTTCTTGTTTAGCTGGGTAGGGATCCCCAAAGACATCCTTATGGATCAAGGCACATCATTCATCTCCCAGTTAATGAAAGACCTCTGCCAGCTGCTGCAGATTCAACATCTGTGCATGTCTGTCTACCACCCGAAGACTGACAGCCTGGTGGAAAGATTCAATCAGACACTAAAGCGGGTTACACTGGGTTGTCGAGGGCAAGGGGTGGAACTGGGACCTACTCCTCCCATATGTGCTATTTGCTGATCAGGAAACACCACAGGCCTCAACGGAGTTCACCCCATTTGAGCTCCTGATCAGATGGTGGCCTCGGGGACTACTGGACATTGCCAAGGAAGCCTGGGAGTCCCAACCATCCCTGTACCAAGCCGTAGTGGAGTATATGCAAGAGTGGATCATGAAGGTGGGACCCATTGTCAAAGATCACATGGCAGCGGCCCAATAGGATCAGCAACGCGCATATAACATCTGCGCTCAGGCTCAAGAATTCCAGTTCGGGGATAAAGTGCTGCCCCTCTTCCCCAACACAGTGTACAAGTGTCCTCCATCAAGCTATAGAGGCAGAAGCCACCAAAATGCTAAGGGCCGGAGTAATCAAAGAATCCATCAGCCCCTGGTCCAGCCTTATCAAGCCCGACGGATTTCTACGGTTGTGCAACAACTTCCGCAAACTCAACGAGGTCTCCGAGTTTGACAGATATCCGATGCCGAGGTCCCAGTCACATCCTCGTTCCACCCCAAAACTGCTTTCAGCATGTCGTCGCGACACTGGCAGTATTGGGTTCTCCCCTTTGGGCTGCACCGAGCTCCAGCAACGTTCCCACTCCTGATGTATGTCCTACTATGAGCCCACAGGAGCTATGTGGCAGCCTACCTAAACGATGTCATTATCCACTCCTGCACTTGGGAAGAACACCTTTTCCATGTATGACGGGTCCTCAATGAGTTGAAGAGGGCTGGGCTCACGGTGAACCCCAAAAAGTGCCATCTGGCACTCACAGAAGCACAGTACCTGCGGTACAGCATCAGACAGGGAATTCTCAAGCCACAGGAGAAGAAAAAGGTGGTCTGACAATACCCACAGCTCTAGACAAAGAAACATGTATGTGCTTTCCTAGGCCAGGCCGGGTATTATTATTGTTTTGTCTCTGACTTTGCCTCCATAGCCAGCTGGTTCTCCAGAACCCCAACTTCAAGCACCCCTTCCTGGTCCAGATGAATGCCTTGAAGTCTGGCCTTGTTGCAGTGCTAGCTCAGGATTTTGACGGGGAAGAGCACCTAATCCTGTACATCAGCACATCAGCCAGAAGCTGACCCCCACTGAGCAGCCATACGCGGCCATTGAAGCCCTGACCATCAAATGGGCCACCGAAGAACTACAATACTATCTCACCGGATGGCCAGTCACCCTCCTCACAGATCATGCACCACTTCAATGGTTAGCAAAAAACAATGACACAAACAGTAAAATCACATGCTGGTTTCTATCATTGCAGAGCTTGTCTTTCCAGGTGTTGCACCGGCCTTGGGCAAGACAAGGCAACACTGATGCTCTTTCATGGCTTGGAGCTCGGGGCAGGCACTGTGATGTCTGCGACTACACAGCCCCGCTGTCTACGGACAGTAAGCGCTCCTCCCCGCTGGGAAACCCCAGAAGCATTGCACCACAGGAATTCCTCTCTCTTCATCACCACGAAGTTACAAGAGACGTGGGGCTGTTAAATCCAGCACAGCTGGAGGAGGATTTTCTGCCACTCTATAGCCGGCAGCGGCGTATAAAAAGGAGGCGGTAGCATCAGAGGGTGAGTGAATTTTGAGCTGTGAATGACATGCTCTTTTCTTTTCTGTTTCTTTGCATGGTTCCGGATGCAGACTCGCCATGAGGACTTTTCTGGGTTTAATGTTGGCTTGCTGGATCTCCTCGGATCTTCCTATGGAGTACTGCCGCCTCCTCAGCCTCGAAAGCCATGGACCTCGAAACCAGATGCGAAGCACCCTCCCCTGCACCAAAACTTCACACTACACTCCTCCTATGTCACAAACTTAAGTTGAGGGGAGAATACGTGCATTCTTTTACACGCATGGGAGAATTGGGCCCTCAATACACAATGCAAATGTGCTACAAACAACTATACAACAAATATACTGTAGCGTGTTGTGAACAACCAAACTGCATAGGAGTTAAATATTATTTTGTAATATAACTTTATAAATACACTTTCAAGGAATTAAAGTGCTTGCTATTAATGATGACCAAGAGATTTTATTTTGATTAAATTGGCATGCATTATCAGTTACACATGGGGCTATTTATTCAAATGGCTATAATCTAATTTTCTAAATAATTAAGGCATTAATAAATCTTGTAAATTTCCTCATGAATCTTGCAAAAATTGTATCATTCTAAGTTGATTTTGGATAGAAACTGTCACAAAATGACTGCCTACTGAGGTTGGAGGATGCAATAGTAAATAACTCTACTGTTTGCTGATGAATGAAATGCATTTAAACTTCTCTAAAATAAAAGCATGGCTCTGGAGAGAGCCATTATAAATTTACACTGATGTGGAGATAGAGCAAGCTAGAGCAGAAGTTAATGCAACTTCTTATGTTGGCAAACTTTTGTTGATTGTTACATAATGATGCATTCATTGCCTAGGGAAAGTTGTGAAGCAGACAGCAAGTGCAACCATAACAAAAGCTACTGGACAGCCATGATGTATCTCGTTAGTCTATATTTTCTGAAGCTAGTGCTCCATGTGGTGCCTCATGTTCCACCTTTGGAGTATGCCCTCATAATATGGCTCAACCTGTGTGTAATTAGCACATACCTCTCCAGCTGATCAGGCTGATACTGGCTTCCAGCAGTGGTGAAGGTAATTAGAAGAGAACAATCAGACAGGGACCCACAGTGCTACACCTCCTGTTTCTGATACAGTCTGGGCCTTAGTGTCTTGAACAAAGTAAATCTGACACTTCACTTGGATGCAAAAAACTTGCTGTGTTATTTTCATATTTCCCTGCCTGTTACTAAAGCCTTTCCCTTAACTTCTTTCCTTCTGATATTCTTAGGGGGCACTCTCTCATTTAACTCATCCTTCCTAATTACACTAACATACAACAATTCTTTTTGTACAAAATGCCTTGTAGTTAAGTCAAGTGGGTTTTTATTGTCATTAATATATATAGCTTGTATACACTGGAATGAAATATTATTTCTCTAGGACCATGGTACACAACACATAGCAAAACAACAGTACAGTACACAAGACTACATAAAGTGCAAATGAACAACACTGTGAAATGAGGACAATAAATATACAAAACAGTATACATGGAACAATAAATATACAGAACAACAAATATACACAGAACTACAGAGTAGTGGTGTGCAGGAAAGCTATTGCTAACATGGACAAAAATGGACTGTAAACTACTGTGTAGTACAGCAGCAATAAAAGCATTAGAATTTTAACATGGCTGAAATTTTGCATCACCAACAAAAAAATATTGGTAGCTAAAGTATTTTGCATTGCATTTTGAATTGGAGGCTGTCAAAAAGTTTGTCAGCTGTAGCTGTCCTCCCTTGACGCTGCCAATGTTCTGGCAATTTGTGCAACATTGTCAAAAAAAAAAAACGTAGTGAGAATCAATAGCAGAGAATAAACTTGATTTTAGCCCTAGTCCTAAATCAAACCCTAACTTTAACCCTAAGACTTAAACCTTAAAGTTAACCCTAAAATCTTAAGCTTAAAAATAACACCCAATGGCTAAGTAGCATATGTTAATAGGTAGCAAAAATTGACAGAACACCCCTGCTGGCTGACCATGATAATGCTGAGCATATGAATGTAGTCAAAAAGCCACATGAATTCTGATCTGCCTGTTCTTATTAATGGCAGATGCTCATGAATCGGATATGTATCTAGGACCACATATGGTCTATATATATATATGGATATGTATCTAGGACCACATATGGTCACATATGATCTAGGACCACATATGAACGTGGCTTAAATCTGATTTGATAAGAGTCCACACAGCACTTAATAGATCAGATCTGTGTCATATCAAGGTAAAAAAAAAAAAAATCATTTGAGCCACTTCAGCCTAGTAATGTGAACGTAGCCTTTGTCTAGCTTTTGTTATATATCACTTTTTGTCATGTGTTGTGGTTGTTTCTCATCTAGAATCTAGGTTCACGATTATTGTGTTGTTTTGGTTATTTGTTTTCATTCACTGTTTAATAAAAGCCTGAACTTGCATCTGCCTTCACCTCCCATTTGTGACAGCTGCCTTCACCTGCCTTGAAAAATGCATTTATTCTGTTTTTGAAATGCAACATTTCCATGCTGAAGAAAAATATAGGACTTTCTAAAGCCAAGAATCAGTTTCTAGGGCTTTGAGAATGTATTGTAGTGTCAAGTCACTGGGTATGTTGTGGTTGTTCACAAAAAAGCTGCAGCCAGCTTAAGTAGCATAGTACTGAGTGATACTATGCTACTTAAGCTGGCTGCAGCTTTTTTGTGCAGCTTTCGGTGTCCACTGGATGCCTGGCGATGTTCCCGGAGCCTGTTCTTTTAACAACTGAGAAGCTGAAATCTTTCGGCAGCCAGCATCTGTATTTCTGAAGCAGAAGGGGGTGAGGTCAAGTACTAGTGACCACTGTGAATCTTCCAAAATGAAGACAACCCTAAATCACTGCTAGAGTCTTTCTATGTTTTTGAGTATCACCACTCCAAAGGTAAGAGCTGCACAATGTTGGCATAAGTGTATATAGCTTACCATAGGGGCCAACGTGTGTCATCTTGTGCTCTGAAAAGAAAAAAAGCAGCAGTAAATATCCAAAAGGTTTAAGTGTTTGGTGTTAACTGCTATAAACATGGATTATGTGCACAATGAAACTGAATGTAGCAGGAGTACCCTGATGTGAGGCTTAGTTTGTAGGAAAGAAATCACAGGTGTTCATTCCAGTACTGTGTAAATCTGTTGTGTCAGGATCAACACGTCTGCCATGACAAAAATGGAGGTCTGCCATGAGGTCATTCACAATATTTTAAGGTATTACTGTGTGTAATTTTTTTTTATCATATCACTTTGATTTATCACCTTATATTAATATAGAGTCAGATTTTATTATTTTTATTTATTCATGTTTTTAACTGGAACAGGATACATTAATCATTGTCAATATTGCTGTAAATGTCTCAAATTTATCCAATAGCTAATTTTCACCAGATGTTTAATGAAAAAGAGAAAGAGAAAATGGCAAAAATTACAAATCACAAAGCAGCTTAGAAATAATCACTAGCACTAGCGCATAAAACACCAAACACTCTAAAACACATAATACAGCCCATGACACAATTCCAGAATCTAGTTATGTGAACATTTTAAGTTCTATGCTATATAACTAATATTCTTGGGAGCTGTGGATAGATTCATTGATCTTCCTTTTTTTTCTTTTCACTTCAAGTAGTGGGATGTTTTCATTTCTTTTTTTCTTGCTTATTTTAAATTTATGCCTGAAAGAAAGTACCATTAATTGTATTCTCTTTGAACGTATTACATAACCATGTTCATTGTGATATATATCCTTTCAGGGTTCCTTTATAATTGCTTCAGTAATTACAATAGAATTTGCTTCATCAAGGATAAAATATACTTGATTAAACATTAACTATCAAAATAATATCTAGTAAATTTGACTATAAAAAACTTTAATTATTCATCTGTCCCTCATAGAAACTGTAAAACATTCATGTCTGTGATTTCCAGAAGCTTACTCAAAGCTTATGAGCTGATTTATCAAAATCATTATTGTTGTTTGCACAGCCCACAGCTAGTTTTTTTACCCAGCTTATACTTAGTCTGACCTCTTGTCATCTAGTGTCTCAGACTCGGGAGTCTGTTCATTCATCTGTCACACTGATAACTAATAATAATACCTACATTATTATTTCTTCCCTTCTGCTATTGATTGATAGCATAGCCTTGAGCTAGGAAAACAAATAACACAAGTCCCCAGCACATAACCAGAGGTAAGTTCTGACTCAGAGTAAAATGCTGTATTCTGTTTGCTTTAAATACGAGCAAGCTCATTGAGAGAAAGCTTATACTGAAAAAAATCACATAGAATTTACCCCAAAATTGAGGCACTTTTGTGGGGTAAATTTTACCCCATGTTTTATTTAGTAAAGTTTAACCTATTTTAGTATTTACTTATAGGTAAATACTAAAATACCCCTTTATTTATTGCAAATGTCCTTTTTGAGAAATATAAATTCCAAATTATCAGTAGTATACCTAATTATTTCAGTTTTGTTGCCAAGCAAAACATACATCTCCAAAACAATCAACTTGAAATTATGTTAAAAGCTGTACATTAAATAGGCAAGTCTCCAGCACAAGTCTCTTGTTTGTGCCAGTGTTGCAAAAATCCAACTGTGGAGGAAATAACAATCTTAGTGTAATGTCTCTGAAGTATTGATAATATGATATGACAATATTACAATGGTGTAGAAATTTTTAACTTGAGCACTTCAACTTTGAATCTTACACTTATAACGCTCATAAAGGTTAATGCTAGTTTATCTCAAAATGATATTAAACCGATCTGAATTCAAAAAGGCTAGTGGCAGAAATGGCCTAACTTGCTCAATACACACAAAACATTATAATTAATGTGGCTAAATATATTTTGCAACCAATAGACGCTTATCAATTGTAGCTCAAGCTAATTTTACATAAGCATGTCTGCTTTATTACTAATAGTACTAGTTACATCAGTAGCTAGACATGACATTAGCCACAACAATTAATATTAGGTTTGTGCAGCACACAAACAAAAATATATTTCTCAAAGTTATGTTGAAGGTTATTCCCCAAACATTTCTGTGGGAGTGAGGGTGTGGTCGAGTGTCAACTGTGGACAGAGTGGAGGCAGGTTGAAACATCAAGTAACGAGTGATGGCTCTCACCCATGGGTTATTTCAGGCAATTTATTAGGCCTATGTGCCTGTGTGCTTTCAGTGGAGAGAAGCCAGTAACCAGGGAAAGAGAGCTGAGCTGAATAAAATCAATGAAAAGCAAAAGCAATAAATAAATAAATAAATAAATTCCCATCAACCAACATGTTACAACCTGTTTTTCAATTTTCCCTAACAAATTTCACTATTAAATTCACAAATGTTACCATCACTCAAAGTAAGCTAGAAACATTCTGCTCCAACAGTATCTACTGATAAAGTAGATAAACTATTCATTCATCACATTTCCTCTGTTTTTTCCTGTTCTATCTCTTTTTCTCTTCTTTTATTTAGGTTAATGATGTTACTTAATTAATTTCACTGTCACTCACTAATTCAGGAAACTCACTTCTCCCCCACAATCAGGAAAGTTTAACTAATTGTGTGTTGGGGGGTGTTGCACAGAGGTGATTTAATAGGTTATGTAGCTATGCTGTGACCTTATTTTTGAATACTGCATTGTTGTGGGCTTTTTGTAATATTTCAAAATAATATCATTAAAATAGTATAAAAAAAATAGTAAACATTTCCTCATTGGGAGTGCCCCTATGGATGGATGGTGCCCCTAGCATTTGCCTATACCACCTATGTGATGAGCCAGTGTTCTGAACTAACAGCATACTTCAGAATGGCATACTCTTGGTTAATGTGCACGCATAGAACAGAAATACACTATATTGCATATTCGCTGAACATAGACCATAAATCCAGCATACTGCCGACTGAAGGTAAGCAACTGCATATTATTAATGCCATTGTTGCAGTGCATCTGTTTAATTGCAGTTGGAGTGCCGTTGAATAAACTGCAGTTGTACTGTATGAAAGTGTAATTACACTGTAGTTTTCAGTAGTTATTTCTTGTAACTGTAGCAACACCCTTTACACACGATATAGCATCCAGTTGGTTGATTTCAATAAAATTGTTTCACAACCATGGAAAAAACATTGGAGGAAAGTTTCAATTACTTTTCTAAGGGATACCCACCAGAGCTGGATAAAGGACAGAGGCAAAGCATTAGAAAATACTCTGCTAAATTTAGCATTCACATTTTAAATTGTTTTACATTAAACATAGTTTTATTTCTATCAATTCCTACAATTTAGACAGGCAGAAACTATTTATATAATTTCTTTATCAAATATTTATAGAGTTTTATATAAAATATAAAGTTAAAGATTTTGAAGTAGCCTAAACTAATAGATATAGCTATCAATTTGCACTACTAGTATGCTATTCTGACAAACTATGCCAAAATGTCAGAACACTGACACTCTGGTTAATGAGCCAGGAGATATTGCTATGTTAATTTCTCCAAGCTAGCTGCTGAGCAAACTCTCTAAAGGACAGCAGTCTGTCTTTGTCAGTCATATGTGTTTACGTCATCGAGGCAACATTTTGGAAGTATTGTTACAGTATTGGTACAGTGAAAGTAGCAGAACTGTTATAACTTTTACTTTCATACTTTTTGGTAGCAGTGAAAGCAGTAAAAATGGAGAGGCAGGAGCACAGTGAGAAGATGCACTACTTAGACAAACTCAGCAAGGATGCCAGGGACTGTTAGTTGGATAAATTGTCATTTATTAACATCTTTGAGCCATGCAACCTGACCGCAAAAAGTTGGAACCTCATACATGGATATTACCAACTATCTCGTTTGTTGTATAAATACATAAACCTGTGGACAATTTGAAATTCAATTTGAAATTTGAAGCCCATGTACATTTCACCAATGGCTGGGTGCAGGATTTGTTTAAATTTCAACTGAAGAACTGCGATAAGACAGTCCTAACACAGCATAGGTAAACTGGCTGTATTCAGGAAAACTTGTACTTAGCATAGCACCCTTAATTGGTGTTAAATTTTTTTATCACATTAAAGCAAAATATCACAAATATTTTAAAATTTAAGCTGTAATGACAAGACTGGATTAATCTGTTTCTGCTGCCCTGCCTGGGTGTCTTGTTTACTAGTGTGGCTAATCCAAAACAACACATGGATATAATACTAATGTTAACCACTTTAGAAGACAGAAAACCAGCACAATTAGTAACATTAATTAAACAACAAAAGTGTCTTACTCACCTTTATGAAAATGTTGAGGCCAAATATACATAAACAAAGATATCTTGGTGAAAATGATGTTTTTCTGTCTCACTGTCTAACTTGTGTTTGGGTGCTTCTCTTATTCTGCATAAAAAAAAAAGATCCTACTAATGCACATATGTGCATGATTGAAATTAAACTGGGTACATTTTATGGCTCTTTCATGTGGTATATTTCTACAAAAAATTTCATACTACATATGTTAAGTAATGTTAAGTAAATTTTTCCAAGTCTGTTTTTCTTTTAACTGTATGAAATTAGGTTACTGGTGTAGATTTTACCCAAAATCACAGACTACGGTTGGTCACTGGAGTATTGAAACAGAAATTACATAATTCCTGAATATTATACAGATATTTTCTGATAAGACACATTTTAATATAGTTAAATGTAGTAATATTGAATAATACGTTTTGGACTGATTTGTGGTTAAAACATCTAGATTTCAAAACAGGATATTAGAGAATGTGAGAAGCTTCTGTGACATACTGACACTTGTTAGGCAAAACTGACTGTTTCCCCCCTTTACTTGGATTAACCAACATGCAATACCTGTTTACCTGAAATAGCTTCTTGAAATTCTTGGGTCTGAATAAATAGTAAACAGGCATTCACAGAATCTCTGATTACAGCTGAACTATGATTTAAGTTATGTTGTTTTTATTCCAATAAATACCTAGAGCATGGGGGTGCTCTTAATTTATTAGGTAGATTTGGCTTTTTGCACAGGTTTACTTAAGGCTGGGTGTCACATAAAGACCATAATACACCAACCTCTCTCATAACCATTGCAAGGCTATTCCTAGAGCATTTAATTTATTTCCTCACATCACATTGGACTATATTTCCTACAATGAATCCAGAGGAAATGACCCATTCTTTTCATCCTAAGATTTTGCATTTTATATGCATCCACTTCTCTCACACATACACTTATACATATACCAGAAAACTCTTCACACAGCAAGATGGGATAATACATTTTAAACGAACTGAGGTACTTTCAGGTTCACTTAACATAAAGTAAATCTGACAAAGGGTAGCTCCAGAGTCCAGGCTGTGGCAAGAACAACAACTTTAATGTTAGATTAAAGGTTCAAAAGACATTTGCCTGTATAGTGGAATACATACATACAGAGGTTGCACATCTCTCTGGAATGAAATGTGAAATGCAATTGTTATAATGATCAAGGCTGGTTGAGAAGAATGAAAGGAGTTTTCCTGGTTTCATATTTACCTGAAAGTGCATTCAAAATATCAAATGCACTTCATTGTAATTCTTTAATTTGTACTTTTACATCAAGTTAGCAGTTTATTTCACTGTGTATGATCAGCACTAATAGACTTCTAGGTGGATCAATAACTATTAATATCTGAAATTTGACAACATAAACATATTTATACCTCTTATGATGGATGTCTGTGGAGTGTAGCAGTCATGTACATGCATGAAAAAATGCAAAGTCTGTGGGTATGTTTATATGTGTGCATCTCACAGAACTGATATGGAGAACAGGCTTAAAAAAATGCTTGAAATAATTTTTTTTGTCACCTTTTGTTGTTTGTTATTTGTTGCTTATTATTTGTCAATAGCAATTTTTTTTAGAAATATTAAAATATTAATTATTAATTAATTATTTTTTTTTAGTAATATTAAATATTAGCAATTTGCAAATTGTATTTAGCCAGCCAATTGATGAAATGTATTTATGTTGAACTGTGACATAAATAGTTAACATTCACAAAACTGGACTGGGACTGGACATTTAAACCTGAACTTAAAGTCTGAGAACTACAGCTTTGCCTTTGCATTGACATTAAGAAGAGGTCTGGGTAGGTGGAAATATGTGCATTTTAAACTAAATTAGTTTACATTTCACTGCAATGACAGCTCCTGAATGTTTCAGCTCCTGTAACAATACTTCACCACTTTCAATTTTGACTATGAGAATAGCAACAGAACACCATGTAGATGCAAACAATAGATAGATTAGGAGTCAGGGGTCAAATGCAGAATGTTCAATTTTGCCTTTGAACACTATGTTTTGATACTCCTTAGAAAAAGACACTGTATTTTGGAGGTGAGATGGAGATAACCTCTTTGAGTCACAGCAGAGAATAATGGATTTGGCGTTCAATGACACTTCCCGTGATGACTGAGATAATGACTATTTAGGTGCACTTCTCATGCACATTCATTAACCTGCTGTATGTATGAGTATAAAAGCTTCTGGATCAGAGACAGGCTAAATACACAGGGCATTTGTCCTATTGCTAATTGATGCTTCTTGATCTTACACAATAATTGGTCACATCAACCAAAGTATGTTTTAAAGCTTATTTAGTTCCCTTTGACTTATCTTATAGGAATAATGGGCTCAGAATCAGTTATGCCTTCCTTTATAAAGTAACATCGTACCTACTACACTGTTCACCTAACACAAAAAAAGCAAGCTTTTGTGAGGTTCATGACACTGACAAATCTTAGACAGGAAGTTACTTAACAGAAGGGGGTACCACATGCAGATTTGAAATAAGATTAAAATGAAATTAATTGTTAACAAGACATTACAAGCATTTTATTTGAATGCTGAATTTCAACTAAATATACTACATGAAACAACATGAAAGAGGAGAAAAGGAAAAGTTTGGGGCACTCTCAGTCTCTGAACTAACCAAAAATGAGAGAACATAAGGATTGGGAATACTGTTGCATTCAATTTAATCAAAGTCAGAAGTCTGAACTCAAGTCAAGCCAAGTGGCTTAATTATCATTTCAACCATATACAGATGGTACAGTACACTGTGAAACAAAACAATGTTCCTCCAGGACCATGGTACTGCATAATACAACATAGAACTATATGAGACTAAACAGAACTAAATAAGACCTACACAGGACTACATAAATTATATATGTGCAAGCAGCACAAGACAGTACAATAACTAAAACTATTTGACTGAAACAGGACAATAGGCACAGTATAACACTGTGCTGTGCTGACCAGTACACAGTTCTTGTGTCAGATGTAACAGGTAGTGCAAAAAGCTATAAAAAATATAATAAGAAAAATGTTCTGAATGTAAACATAACATGCTATGAAATAGTATTCAGCAGACCTCTACAGATCCCTCAGGGCCACGGTGAAGCTGGAGTCAATGCCAGCTGCCTTCTGAAAAGGTGGTGTACACATGGAACAGGTCGCCAATCTATCGCTGGGCTAACACAGAGACAAACAGCCATCCACACTCACATCTATGGGCAATTTACAGTAGCCAGTTGACCTGATCTACATATCTTTAGACTGTGGAAGGAAACAGGAGCACCTGGAGGAAGCCCAGGCAGACATGGGGAGAACATGCCGACTCCATACAGAAAAGTTCATCAGATGGAAGGTTTGAACCCAGAACCTTCTTGCTGTGAGGTGCCAGTGCTAACCACTGCACCACCATGCCTCCCATCTAAAATAAATCTAGCTACAAATTTTGTGGGATTATGGTAGAAAAAAAATGGAGAGAAGCACCTTGAATAACTTTAGTTGCAAAAGTAAGGCACAACAGCTTTACATTTACTGCAGCATCTCAAAATCTATGAGAAGCATTCTTATTCTGGTATATTCAGTTTGAAAAATTACTCAACGCTGCTATTTCAGTGAACGTTGTATGAGCAAATTACCTTAGCAAGCTTGTTAGATTTTGCATTCTCTCTCTATACCTCACTTTCTTTATGTCACTGTTGACATAAGTATGTAGTAAATCATATTTACATATGGGTTAAGGTGATGAAAGGTTTAACAGATAAGCTAAGATTATCACTAGGAACTGTGTGTGTGTTCTTTAAGAGTTACAGCATTAATCACTGTGATGGTTCAGATGATTTATGCAGGGGAAGAGGACAGATCTAGATTTCACTGCATTATGACTTCTGTTGTTCTGTTGCCCTGTGAAGACACAATACAAATCATCTATATACAGTACTGTCATGAATCACACTATATATTGATTCATGTAAACTGATGGTTATCTGTCTTTCAGATAAAAATAGACTATATGAACACTGTATGGGTTATGGGTGTCTACATGAATTGAATTTGAAATTTTGTTAGGAATAGGGATGAGTTGATAGTCTATAGTTGATATAATAAACATCAGTGTAAAATCCAGTGTGTTAAGGTGGGTAGAAAGGAGGACAAAGGAGACACATTGACTTTGACAGGGCTTTGAGGCTTGTTTATTTCCCAACTAGTGCTTTTAAGTGTGCTTTCAACAACATAATGGAAAATCAAATTAAAAAAAAAAAACAGTCCCAGTATTTACACTCATGCTGAGTGTTTGTGCATGTTACTGTATGTGTGACCTTCTTTGACAGTTCTGTCCCTCTCTCACTGGTTCTTGGTGTTCTTTTCTGAAAGAATATGCAAAGCACATAAAAATAACCTGGTGGTAATCACACACAGGTAAGAATGATCATGCATTACCAGCTGATTCAACATGTCTCCTTAACAATCAACAACTGTAATTTGGATCATCCAAATTAAATGAAATGAGGTTTATAGTCTACAGCAGGGACACTCAATTATAAATAATTTACCAAATTTCTAGAGAACCGAAGGTCCATAGGGACATAAGTATAAAGTAAAGTTGATGTACAATCAAGTTTTACTTGTCTTCCCTGCCATTTCATCTTTCTATGTGACTACTCCTCCTGTTCACGCCATACCTCTGCTGCTACACTGGACTTCTACAAATTTTATTTTAACACTTTTCTATAGATTATTACCAAGTCACCTGATAGTACTATACAGTTTGAGCAAAAACCAGAGGAAATATAGTGCAAGTGTTACAAATTTAACATGCCTTTTCACCCCTTCAACTTGAGTCCTGGTGCCCTATGGTGACCTGGAATACCTTTCAGGGATATTCCTATTTCATGCCCAGTGTTACCAGAACAGCCTCTGGAGATGTATTATAAACCTCACTGAGATAAACCAATTACTGAAAAGGAGATAAATTAGCTTGAAACCTGTTAAACTTAAACTGATCATACTGTATATCTCACTGTTTTAATCCTTCCATTATACTGCTTATCTGTCAGGGTTTGCGGGGAAGCTGGAGCCAATCCCAGCTAACTTTGAGGCGGGGTATACCTTGGAGGTCGCCAATCTATCTTAGGGCTAACACAGAGATGAACAACCATTCACCATTCAACCATTCAACCATTCTGCATATCTTTGGGCTGTGGGAGGAAACCGGAGTGCTAAGAGGCATCCCACAAAGGCACAGGGAGAGCATGCAAACTCTGCACAGAAAGGTCCCATTTGGCTGACTGTTTGGAACACAGAACCTTCTTGCTGTGAGGCCACAGTGCTAAACATTGCACCACAATGCTGCCATCTCAATGTTTCCTCTTAGAAAAAAGTATGTCCCTCATTATGAATAAATTGCTGGGAATCGCATGATTGTTGAAAATTGCACCTTGACTGCATAGTGCTTGTTACAATGTTGAAACTTGACAATGTTGATGATTGTTGACAATGACAATCATTTCTAGGATGGCCACTAATAATTCCACTCTTGCCTTTAGAGGATTACATCTATCTCAAATATTTATGCCTAAATTGTAAACCTTAAAAAATGAAAGATTTTAATTGGAAAGCTAAACTTTGACCATTTGGTTATTTAGTGAATTCTAAATTGGATTGCTGAAATTGGAGCAGTATGAGTTATTGGGAACCTGATTTAGATACTTACACAGACTGGCACATGGGCCAGGTGATGTAGATCTGAGAAGTGAGATATGAGAACTCATGATGACACATTTGCACTGATGCACAGCTCATGTGTCACAGTCCTAAAGACTGGTTACTTCGTTAATTAATTTGAATGATGCTCCTTTGTACTATTTGAAGCATTTGTACTATTTTTGGGAAAGAGAGCATTCAAACTGCATAAATGCCATAACCATCCATGTCGGAGCGTCTATGCGAACATAATTAGTCTTGGTCTATACAGTCATGGGCAAAAGTTTTGAGAATGACACAAATATTATTTTTCAGAAAGTCTGCTGTCTCAGTTTTTATGATGGCAATTTGCATATACTCCAGAATGTTATGAAGAGTGATCAGATGAATTGCAGTTAATTGCAAAGTCCCTCTTAACCATGAAAATGAAATTTAACCCCCCCCCATTTCAGCATTTCAGCCCTGCCACAAAAGGACCTGCTGACATCATTTCAGTGATTCTTGCGTTAACACAGGTGAGAGTGGTGACGGGGACAAGGCTGGAGATCACTCCGTCATGCTGATTGAGTAAGAATAGCATACTGGATGCTTTAAAAGGAGGGTTGTACTGAAAATCATTGTTCTTCCTATGTTATCCATGGTTACCTGTAAGGAAACACATGCAGTTATCAGTGCTTTGCACAAAAAGGGCTTCACATGCAAGGATATTACTGATAGTAAGATTGCACCTAAATCAACTATTTATCAGATCATTAAGAACATCAAGGAGAGAGGTTCAATTGTTGTGAAGAAGGCTTCAGGACACCCAAGAAAGTCCAGCAAGTGCTAAGACAATCTCCTGAAGTTGATTCAGCTGTGGGATCGGGGTACCACCAATGCAGAGCTTGCTCACGAACGGCAGCAGGTAGGTGTAAGTGCATCTGCAGAAAAGAAGCAACTTCTCTCCAAGAAAAACATCAGGGACAGACTGATATTCTGCAAAAGGTACAGGGATTGGACTGCTGAGGACTGAGGTAAAGTCATTTTGAGCGCTACCATCAGTCCTGTGTCATGCCAACAGTAAAGCATCCTGAGACCATTCGTGTGTGAGGTTGCTTCTCAGCCAAAGGAGTGGGCTAACTCACAATTTTGCTTAAGTACACAGCCATGAAGAATGGTACCAAAAAAGTTCTCAGAGAGCAACTTCTCCCAACCATCCAAGAATAGTTTGGTGATGAACAATGCCTTTTCCAGCATAATGGAGCACCATGCCATAAGGCAAAAGTAAGTAAGTGTCTCCGGGCACAACACGTCGAAATTTTGGATCCATGGCCAGGAAAGACCCCAGACCTTAATCCCATTGAGAACTTGTTGTCAATCCTCAAGAGGCATGTGGCCAAACAAAAACCCACAAATTCTGACAAACTGCAAGCATTGATTAAGAATGAGCTACCATCAGACAGGATTTGGCCCAGACGCTGATTGGCAGCATGCCAGTGCGAATTGCAGAGTTCTTGAAAAAGAAGGGCCAACACTGAAAATATTAACTCTTTGCATAAACTTAATGTAAATGTCAATAAAAACCTTTGACACTTATGAAATGCTTGTAATTATACTTCAGCATACCATAGAAACATCTGACTAAAAGATCTAAAAACACTGAAGGAGCAAATTTTGTGAAAACCAATACTTGTCATTTTCAAAACTTTTTGCCATTGGTGTACATGAAAGTAATGGTATATCTTTCTTCTCTGTTAGAGTGACACTTGTCTATTCCAGGCTATACCTTTGTGAGCTCATACATTTGATGTAGCATGAGCAGAAGTTTGAAAAGATGGGGTGGCATGGTTGCATGTCTCAGAGAAACACATTAGAGGTGACCCTCCCTGGTGGTTACCTGTTGTTTGAGTGAAGGACTTGTTAGTGGGTGGGAATTGTCAATGACTAAAATGAGTATAAAGCAGAAAGGTTAGGGTTATAAAGCTACAAAGGTCAGGGTTAGGTTCAGGACTAGTGTAAATACTGTTTTTCTTTTACAATGTCCTTCATACAAAATCAATTTGTGGGTGTAAACTGCATCAGCCGAGATTTCTGTCTGTCTCTCTCTCTCTCTCTCTCTCTCTCTCTCTCTCTCTCTCTCTCTCTCTCTCTCTCTCTCTCACACACACACACACACACACACACACACACACACACACACACACACACACACAAAGACTCTCATGTTCTCTCCTCTTGCACTGCATGCGCTCTGATGCTTCTTCAAGGCAGTTTCTCCTTGCAGACTCATGTGTAACAAGAATCAGAATATAGTAAATTTATACAATCAAAAATCATATAGTTTTAGTGTATGTCGATCCAGCAGGGGTCAGTATGGTTACAGTACTCCAAAGGGATGTATGAAATGCCTCTTTACCTTCTCTAAACATACATTTGACCCTTCATTAGGCTCTTACCAGATGTCCTGTGTGAAATTATTCACATATAAATATCCCATTCTCACTGTGAACAATATCTTGTCTTTGCTGAAACACAAGAGCAGTGAAGATGTATTGAGCTGTAAGGTGTGAATTTCTTTAAATGTGAAGACCCTTGAAGACTCTTAGTTTCCAATGGAAGCAGACGTACAGTGTCTAGTCCAGGAATATATAGTCACTAGATCGAAAAAAATCATGGCATGATGTCTTTTTTATTAGAAAATATTATTAAGCTTTGTAATTTGCAAATAAATGTGGTTCGTCATCAGCAGTGTTAATCAAAAGTGAAACTTGGCAGTGCTTGGCAATGTGTGGTAAAATTCTCTAGTGAATGCAAGTCTGTTTTGTGTTTTATGTTTGACTTTATTCTGAACATTACTTTATTATAGCATAAAATATGCTTATATTATACTGCTTATCTTTTTGCATTTTTTTTTGTCTTTTTGCATGAGTTTGAAGAAATTTTGCATAGTGAAAATGTTTACCAAGCACAAGGTCATGGCCACATTGCTCTCTCAACTGCTTTGGTGAGCTACACAGATATGCTGGTCTATACTGAATATTAGATCGTGGTGAACAGGAGCTGAGGCAAAAATGAGGCCCAAATCATCCATCCATCCATCCATTACCTATACCACTTTATCCATCTGGGTGGCGGGGAAGCTGGAGCCAATCCCAGCATCTTCGGGCGAGAGGCGGGGTACACCCTGGG
>JAQQZR010013234.1:0-24520 GCA_030068235.1 Notoglanidium macrostoma
ATATATCCCTATATAAATCTAATCAAGAACCTCTGGGGCATTATGTTTCGGTACATCCAACACCTCCAAGTAGCACCACGGACTGTCCAGGAGCTTACTGATGCCCTGATCCAGGTCAGGGAGGAGATGCCCCAGGACACCATTGTCTCATCAGGAGCATGCCTAGATGATGTCAGGAGAGCATACAGGCATGTGGGGACCATACACAGTGCTGAGACACATTATAAGTTGTCATGATGAAATTCACAGAAGTTGGATAAGTCTGTGATTTCTGTTTTTTTACTTAAATTTTCAGTGTGATTTTGAATCCAGCCCTCAGTGGGGAGTTAATGATTTTGGTTTCCATTGAACATTCATACATCATTTTGTTCTCAATGAATTACACAATGTATGTCAATAAAATTCTCAACTTGAATATTTCATTCATTAAGATCTGATGAGCGACTTACGTGTGCCTTTAATTTTTTTGAGCAGTGTATAAAGAATTACTTCCCATTTGACAAAAATGCTGATGTGACATGGGCAGAATTTGGCACCTCTGGTCCAACAGCCACCTCGAAACAAGAGAAACCTCATTTAATGCAAATCATTTAGCCAAGATTCTACATGCTTCATGCCTAAGAAGCATTCAACATAAAACAAATCATAAAAGAATGAATGTTTACAAATCCATAATTGTGATCAGCATTGTCATGTCAATTCCTGTACTTAAATAAAGTCCTGGTGGCACAATGGTGTGGTGGTTCGCACTGTTGCCTCATGACAAGAAGGCTGTGGGTTCAATCCTCAAGGTACCCAGGGTGTCTTTCTGTACAGAGTTTGCATGGTCTCCCTGTACCTTCATGGGTTTAATCTTATGGTCTAAAGACATGCAGAATAGGTTGATTGGTGGCTTCCCCATGAATAAATGAATGAATAAAGCAGTATAGAAAATGACTGAGTGAGTAAATAAAGTCCCATTTTAAAAAAGATTAGATGGCCAAAAGTATGTGGACACCTGACCATCACACCTATATGTGGTTCTTCCCAAAGTGTTGCAACAAATATGAAAGTACTCAGTTGTCTAGAATGCCTTTGTGTACTGCAGGTTTAAGATAAGACAAGTTTTGCAAGGTTGGTATGGAATGACTCAAATGACCTGCACAGAGCCCTGACCTCAACCCTACTGAACACCCTTGGGATGAATTGGAACCTCAATAGCCATGTTTCAAATGGCTTCCCCAAAAGAATGGAGACTGTTTAATATTGTTAATATTTAACACCACTTTATAATAACATTATCTATACAGCTAGTTTAACATTTTAACATATGCTGGCTGGCTAATTTTAAGTGTAGAGAAAAGAAGTGAGTTTAGGACAGAGAAAAGGAAGGTAACTTTATTTATATAGTACCTTTCACACAATTGTAATCCATGGTAATGTTAAGTGCTTTAAAAAAAGAAAAAAGCAGAAAAATAAACCAAAGGAAAAATCAATTAAGAGAATATGAAGGAATATGTGACAGAGCTACGCTAGATGCTGCCCTGTCAGTCACTGGAAGGAACTCTTGAGTGGAGGCTGTCCTGTCAGCCACTGGAGGGAGCTCTATGCTGGAGGCTGCCCTGTCAGCCTCTGGAGGGAGCTCTATGCTGGAGGCTGCCCTGTCAGCCTCTGGAGAGGGTGGAGGCAGTGATGTCGTCTTACCAGATATTTACCTTTGTCGGAATGGGCACCCTGTACTGTCTTCCTCAGCATCCTTCCTATTTGTACTGCCTAGAAGTCTGAAGTAGGATGGTGGGGTTGGTTTACCTTTCAAAGCACACCTCTAACTTTGTAACAGCACTTAAGTTCATTCAATAAAGTCACAAGATGAAATAACCTTCTGCTTTATTATTTTGTGATCAGAAGTTAAAGCAGAATCTGGTGTATCTTGTACAGTAATTGTAAAGGACGTGGCTATGTCAATTAGATCACACCATTCATAGAAAAATACAGAATTGATACAAGATGAAAAGCCCAGTGTCTGTACCTCATGGGAGTGGGGTGAGGGTCACTGCTGAAAATCAACTGGGATATATGCATTCGGATAACATGGAAGGCAAATTATGCATTGCGATCGAAGTTTACTTTTTAACCTTTGTTAAAATACAGGTTTTTTTGTAGATTTAAATTAATTCACCATTACGGTACATTTTTAGCATTAAAGCATTATCTTTTACCTTTAGCATTAAATCTGTGTTCTTGAGATCTACTTGCTAGTGCCATGAATCGCCCTGTATTCAAGCACTGCGTGCCGTGAAATCTCGGCCACGTGCGCAGCATGCTCTTCATCTCCGTCGCGGGAGCGCACACTTAAGCATAACGACGGAGACCATACGGACTACAGCTCCCATGAGCACCTGCGCCCAGCCAATAGTCCAATCAGAGGGAAGCAGATGTCTCTCATTTATGGACTAATCAGCCCGTGTTTAAAAGGACTGCTTTTGTGCTTCGTTTTTGTGAAGCATTTGACTTTTGTGTTGTCTTAGTGTTTTTACACTTTAGTGTTGTCCGCCCAGCGTTATCATAGCCATTACTGTGTTTGATTCTGTTTTCTGTATTTTGACTACTCTTTGGATTTTCTGTGACACTCTGTTTGCCGATCGCTCGACCCTTTGCCTGTATATTGGATTACTCTACTGCCTGCCGTTTATGTACCTTTACACATTGTTTAATAAACACTATACAGCTCACCTCCGTGTTCCGATCTTGCACCTGTGTCAAACCATGCCGCGACGGCGCCAGCAGCGCCAGCAGCAACAACATTACAGCTAGTTAAACTAAACAGCAACAAAACAATTTGAACATGATGAGGTCTTAATTAAGAATAAGATTATCACATATATCATTACAAGTTTGTTTAGATGAACATGGGCAGTTAACTCAGCAGAGCTGTTGTGATTTTGAATATTTACATTCCCCATCTCTCTTTAGCTACATTTACATGCATTTTAATAATCCCTTTATAATCCCTGGGAATGATAAATCAAAATAGAAAATGTTCATGTACTGTATATGCATAATTGGAATAGAGTAAATTAATTTTCAACAACCAGAATGTCCTTGTTTCTGAATCTCTCAAATATCTCATATTATTGGCAACTTGACTTCTTATGGTCTGTTTAATAATCACAGTTTGATTATATTTTGCTGTGATCAAAATAAGGATTAAAGATCTGAAACTGCTGTTTGGACTGATGTTCAGGTAACATTGGCACCAAACCTTGCTCCCCACAGATGCATAACTTTGGATTGGATTAAAAAATGTGCATATAAAAATGAAGGTCATCAACTTTCAAACTGCCAGGTCATCCAAACTATTCAGTTTAGGATACATATTAACAGTTAGGAATCCACAATTGGAATAAATCTATAGGGGTGGTGAAAATCTTTGCATTTAAACATAACCAGTGCTTGTGCATTCTTTGTCAGACTATACACTGGAGTACAAACTGGATGACATCTTTTAAAGAAGAAACATGAATGACTTTTTTTCTTTTTTCCTATTAAACAAGATTTGACCTTATTGTTTCTGTGACATCGACTGTGAGTTTGGTTCCTGTTGTCCATCACACTATAGTACAATATATATTTTTTACCTTCTCTAAGTTACTATGGGTTGGGGAACACCATTCCAGATTGCACCTTACTGGTACAGAAGTTCACAGCAGTTGCCTTTTGGTGATGCAGGGTAATCATCAGTTAATTTTTTCACGTCTCATTCAATAGATAGCATAACCAATGTGCATAACCAATGTAATCAGTCAATCCCATACTACTCTGTAGAAAAGACTCGATCCATAAGTGTACTGAAATACCTTGGTGACTCTGCTGTTGTCGTGGGAGTTATGACAGCAATTTGCATTGTCAGAGAAAGTGCTTTGTAAATTGTTCTCATTAATGAACCTTCATCAGAGACAAAGCTGAATTTAATACCTCAATCAGCTCACTATCTAACTTCTTTTTGCAAATCACTGAGTAATACAATGTCAGTGTCTTTCTATGGAAACAAAAAGATGCAAAATGACAAGCTTTATCAAAAAGGGGATTTTGACTCTTCAATCATTGTTAGAATCAAATGCCACACCGCTCAGCAGCAACTGGCAAACACATGGTACCTTGTTCTTTAAAGCAGCACTGCAGTAGTGATGACTGGATGATGTCCAGACGGTTCATAATATGTACAAGGGTAGAGTTGAAAACAATGACAAAAAGATTCGGACGTGCTCATCTTCCAGTAGCATTAACTGGCCATGTGCTTGTTGAATTGAGGCACTATTTCTGTTTCTTGATTATCAAACTGTGTGAATAGTATAGATTTTACTGTAAAGTTCCATCTTGTCTGAATCCGTCTTCCAGCACCAGAACTGTAGTTATTATGACAAAGCTAAGACGTTAGCAAAAACATTCTGACAATTTTTATACATGAGTATGCATGCTGCATGATGGGATTTAACTGATGGGTATACTAATGCACAAAGTAAGTGTAAGAGAAAGTTTGTCTCAATCCAACCTGAAAGTGGGATGATGACTAAATCATGACTGCTGTGACATCATCTGTTTGTGTGATCAGTTTCTGCTCTACCTTGCATGGCTTCAGCCACTCTGTCAGGACTCCCACTGTGGTTCTGCCCATTAGCTCAGGAAAAAAAATCTCTCCACACCTGGCTCTAAGGGCAGTTACATATTGAGTAAATCACACTAAAATGTATCTTATAAACTTGCATGGCCAAAAATAGTGCAGGACAGAACATAATACTGGTTTTGATGTTTACTTGGCAACCTGGGTGTTTGACAAATCATCAGCTATGTGGCTAAAAAAGAACTGATTGTATGAACATATGTTATTGATATAGGCTGTGTGAATATACTCTCTCATAAGGAAAGCCCAGCTAAATTACTGCATGCCATTCTGTGTATTTTTCACTGCATTCATTGGTGATGCTCTTGCATTTAGTTGCACCAAAGTCCAAAATAATCTCGCTCAGAATTTTAACCTTACTTTGAAGCCCTTTTTTCCTTGAAGGAGAGCTGATCAGTTGCCCCTGATCATCACTTAATCAACTCTTTGCACGAATATTTCTTGGCATATTTGTATTCCTTTATTACCATCTTGCCAGTTGCATTCCAGACAGGTAGCATTAACTAGTTTAACTAGTAACAAGTCTAGCTTTTGACAATACAAAATACAGCATGTAATAATGCTATATGTTGATGTTAATAAATCTCACATGTATGCTAGTATTCCACATATACACACAGAAAGGAAGGCATGAAAAATATATATTTCAATGACAAATACATCATTTTTTCACTGCAGTCATTTTAGTGATAATGTCTGTCTGTGTGTAATAGAGCAAACTATCATAATGGAGCGGAGGTGGGGAAATAAAAGAGAGCAGGATGAAGTGGCCACAAATGCAGAGAAACGAAAGGTGAGAGGAAAAAGGGGGGAAAAGGCACCATGGGTATTAAAACCACAGAGGGTTTAAACTCTAGTATTGCCCTTGCTACAGGCTGACAATGCTCTTGTGTAGTTCATATTGGATTCTGGTCCTGATTTCACAGATGAGATGAGAGAGGTAAAAAAAAAAGAGTATCTACCCAATTTGTGCATAATGGTGAGTCATACATCTGTGCCCTGAGTCATACTGAATCTGAGGCTCACTCTTACTCCATTACTGATAACCAAGAGGTATAATTCTGATGACGTTTTAATTGGCTATGCATAAAAGTTAGCCTTTAGTGATAAGCTTCCTAATTCCCTTAAGTCACATGATAGATGTAAAAGTCAAACTGACACTGTAACAATCTCAGCACAGCACTCGGAGAACACTTCAGACCACAGATATGGTCAGGGAAAGAGAAAGTACACCCTCCTTCAATTCTATCGATATATTTATCAGGGCCTAAAAAAGAATTGTGTGTTCCTTACCATCTTCTATAAACAATCAAAGGTTACTATAAACACTAGACACCATAAACACACTCAGGTAACAACAAAAACACGTCAGAAATGACTGTATTTGCACTAGCTAAGATCCCTTTAACGATGCTGATTCATGGCTTTAATGATAATTAGAATTATGGTTTCATTAAAATAATTATGAAGTGGAACAGTATTTAAAGTGCAAAGCATATAATCCAGGTGAAGAGTATCAGTTAATGTTCATATCAACCATGAGAATTAGATAAAGTGTGATCTCTGTGACTTTGAACATGATGAGGTTGAGGGTACCAGATTCAGAAACTGCAGTTCCCCACGCAACTGCCTCTGGGGTTTACAAAGAATGATACAAAACAAACAAGTAAACAAAAAAATATCCAGTGAGCAGCAATTCTGCTGGCAGAAATATGGGGTTAGAGGAGATTGGCCAGGGATGATACAGTAACTAAAATAACCATGTTACATCTCTTTACAACTGTGATGAGCAGAGAATAATCTGAGAGAGCACAACACAAGAAACTTCAAGGCAGATGGACTACAACAGCAGAAGTCCACATTGGGTTCCGTCTCTGAACAGACTGTCAATGCAAGATTTGGTCAGCATGACTTTCTTTGAGTGGTAGTACCTGTCTTAATTCTACCAGTTCCTTCTTTCTCCTCTCATTCTCTTAGAATCTTTCATGTCTGCTGCCTTTCATTTTAATAATAAAATTGTATCTTCTGTATGAAAACCTCTTCTGCTGCTGACCTTGATTCATTCAAAATTCTGATAATATCATTTTGTGATATCTACCAGTTTGTACCAGACTCATATTTATTGTGGAAATGGAAGGGAGATAAAGAGCTATACTATGTACTGTGCTTTTCAGAAGGAGGTACACATCAAACCTTTCAAATGGATGGGTTACAACAGCAGAAGTTAACACTGGCTTCCACTCCTCTCATCAAATGCAGATTGGCAACAACAACATTATTTCATGGACCCATCTTTTTTTTTTTGTCATACATTTGCCCCTTAATACAGGTTGAACATATCAGAATATCAGAATTGAGTATGAGAGGCTATTCAGTATATTTCTTTTTGAACAAATGTCCTCGTGAGCTGTGTAAGCAAAGAGCTTCTGATGCAGTTGGAGATGAAAGAAGAACATCACTAGAAAGCAGGACTACGTTCCTTGCATATGGAATCATTTGCTTAAAAAAACCCAACACACAGTATTTCAAACTAAAGAACTGATAAGGGCTTCAAACAACAAAGTCTACATTTGTTCGTTTCCCCACATTCTCTAGACTGGTTTGACCTTTGTTAGGTTTTGTTAATGAGTATGACTTTTTCAGGTACTATTCTGACTGCTGTATTTATGAACATACCTGCATATAATATTGATGCAGTGCACACTGGCCTGTAAAATACACTTGTATCCAACTGCTTTTGGCTCCCTGTTGTTACAGAACACTTTGCCAAACATGAAAACAGCAGGTATGCTTAAACCCAATCCAGGAAAATGTTAGCTCAAAGTAAATGAAAGACAGCAAAAAGTGAATGGTGCAGTGTGGAATTAGTGGACTTTTTTTTTAATGAGAAAGATCATGAACAGAAATATAGACAGATCTTATTAATGTGCTTAGTTTAATAATGTGTGTGCATTATTGATACCTGCACAATTGGATTTTAAAACGTCAAAGCAGTAATAGATTTATTCACAAATAATATATTTAAATGATTTTTTTGTAAACTGTGCTGTTTATTCAAAGTAAAAAGGAAACACACACCCACAACAAAATGGTATATGCATGCGCATATGTGCATATGGGCCCAGGACCATCTCTCTTAAGCGGTCTCTCACCTCGAGTCTATTTGCTGTGTTCACACTTGGCTAAACAACCATACATGGAAAAATTCAAATGGACTAAATACTGTATATGTGAAAGTGAGCCAGGTTACCCTAAATAGAACACTACAATTAAACCAGCACTCCTGTCTTTGCATGGAAACTAGCCAACGCACAGTATTTCACAATACTTCCTACTAGACCACTGGTAAAAGAATGTTGACTCTTGAGCTAGGGTAAGGATTAAGCAGCCACTTTGTTGACCTTACTTGAGTTTAAGTAAGTAAAGTTGTTTTTTTTTTTTTTATAGTGAAGCTATATGGATGCATGTGACAAAATAGATATGTGTCCATCATAGAAGGAACACAACAGAATGTTCATGATTCAGAATTACAGGAAACAGGCTCTATCGAATTTGCGAGTATTTAATACATACATTTTTTATACAAACCTATACAAACTTACAATACAAACTTATTCAAACCTTGTGCAGGTGGCAGGGGTGATGCGGGGTTTAGGGCTGTCACCTCACAGCAAGGAAATTTTGGGTTTGAAAGTATCAGCCTTTGAGTTTGCATGTTCTCCCCATGCCTGTGTGGGTTTCCTCCTGGTACTCCGGTTTCCTACTACAGTCCAAAGACATGCATATTAGGTCACATGGCAACTCTTAATTGCCCATAGGTGTTAATGTGAGTGTGAATGGTTGTCCGTGTTCGCTCTCTGTTAGTCCTGCGATAGATTGACGACCTGCCTAGGGGGTATTCTACCGCTTGCCTGAAGTCAGCTGGGATTGGCTCCAGCTTCCAAGCAACCCTTAATGGATAAATGGAATGGTATAGATGGATGGATGGATGGATGGATGGATGGATGGGAAGCCTTGTGCAATCGTTGGTACTTTGGAATGAAGTTGTACTTGTAATGGACTGGTAGATTTAGCCCAGGTCCTAGTGAGCCACTATCAGAATATATTTACTGATAGAGACTTCAAAGCACTTATGTAAGTCGCTCTTGATAAGGGCGTCTGCCAAATGCTGTAAATGTAAATGTAGACTGGAATCCATTTCTTATATCTAAGCTCATATCAGGAATAGGCATTCCAGTCATATCTGTAAATGTCTGGCATGCTAGATGGTTCAAATCTTTGTCATCTGGCATTTAACACTTCACTCAAACTTTGGCACATTACATGTTTACTCACATTCAACAAACTCACATGCAGCCTTCAGCTAGTGTGCCATCAGTCACTCTCCTATTTAATTGATGATACAATCTTACTCACTAAACATTTATCATCCCTACACACCCATCACTTCAATCCTAATTATTTTGATAATGATACTCATTTATTCATCTTTAAATAAAGTTGGGTGTAAATGGTTATGCAGGCCAAACCGTTTTTTCCCATGCATTATTAACCCTATTTCTAGATTTTTGTTTTGCTAATTTCAAGCTATAATTGTCTTATTTTACCAAGTCATTTTCTACAAGTCCAAGTCAAGTCTCAAATGACTGAAATGAACGTTCTCTCATCAGATGCTATCTGAGATAATACTGCATTGCTGTATGTTTTGGATTGAAGGCAAACTGTACTATCATCTATTATTATACACTACAGTATAATATATATACACTACAGTAGAATATAAAATTGATCAGAGCATGGTCATTTAGGAGGGCTATTTCAATGCGCAATTGAAAGGGCTGTTACCTCTAAAAAGCCACGCATGGTCCTGTCTGTCCAAATGTCCACAGTCACAGATACAGTGTCCGTCTTTTCTAGTTTTGATTTGATAAGGGCCCGTTTCTCTGATGTTAGATCACTCAGACGTCTTGTCATTGTGCATCGACTTAACGGATTATATCTCTTCTCTGTCACTGACAAAAATTTCCTGAAGTTGGGGTGCTCAATCAAAGACAGGGGCAAATTGCATCCAGTGACAAGGTCATTGACTATTGATTCAGTGATGATCCTCTGTCTAGGATGACCCTGGTGGTATACTTGCACACCTCTCGCCTGAACCAAGAAAAACTCAATGGTACTCTGTCCCTCCTCACTGGTCACTTTCTTTGCTTTGCTGAATTCTTCAAACCTGTAGATGAACTTGTAAATTAATTTACTTGCTTACTATAAAATATGGATGATAAAGCTAATATTGTTGTTTATAGACAAATTACTATATGTGTAAGTACTAAAAAAAAAAAAGCCTGCTGTTATTTTATGTTAACTGCATTGCTGCAGTATTTTTTAGACCATATTACATTTTTGCAGTAAAATCCAGTAGGCTATATTGTATACATTCAATTTGTTACTGTCCAAAATATGGCATTTACTGCAGTAATATTAGAGCAAGATTAACAGTAATACTGCAGTGGAATAGGCCTACAGTATGTTTGTGATAGACGTTCTGAAATAAATTTTTCTTCACTGACGTTACGTTTTAATATTTTTTCCTGAATAAACACTTGGGCAGCTGAACAGAGTTTTACCAGATGCACTGATATCATAAGTATTAATAATAATGATTAATGCATAGGATTAATGTTAGGCTAAATCAATAGACTACATCCATAAATACTCTGCTGCCATCTGGTAACTGGTAGCAGAGTATAGGGCTTCTATTGGCCTGCTACTTGCTGGTAGCCTAGGCTCGAATGTAGTGAGATGTTAATCAAATAAAACCGGTGGGGAACAATAAAGCTTTAATCTGCATGTAGTCTGTATGGCCTACAGCTGTGGTTTGACTAGTTTGCTAGCGGTAACCTTATCTGTCCATACGCGCTAAGTTTCCCTTTCACCTAACCACATGACGGACCTATCCTTGTGCGTTTTGAGGTGCCTGATGAAGCTGGACGTAGTTGAGCCGGCATTGTTATGTTGCGCGTAATATCAAGGGAGGGAAATATTCAGTCTGCCTCCGATTTTCCCATAACACGTTGGAAAAACTGAAATGAATGAAATAATGAAATAAATAATTCCATGAAATGAACATTGTTCACGAGTCACAACACCCAAGTCCAAGTCAAGTCTCAAGTTGTTGAGGACAAGTCTGAAGTCAAGTCACAAGTCTTTGTTTGTGCAACTTAAATGCGACTCGAGTCCGAGTCTCAGACTCGAGTCCCCATCTCTGTATTTTACCGACATATAATTTTGTTTATTCTGAATTTTGTTTATAGCAAATGTTTATTTTGAGGAATAAAGCAAAATTATCAGCAAATTTTGAAATTAGTAAATATAAAAAAAAAATACTTTAAATAAAATATTAAATAAAACGTCCTTTGAGAAAATGTCCTAAAGATGTACATTTTTGCCGTGCTGATTTCCCAACTTCTTTTCCTATCATCCATAAAGTACATGATGTAGAGTTCATGGCATAGGGGATTTACAATAAGTGATCCCCACAAAGCTCCATAAAAGCCAAATCTCACTAAGAGCTGAATAATGACTAAATGGTGACAGCGCACCTCCTACTCATTGCATGGGCTAATTCTTCCAATTATGCTGCTCAGCCACTGCAGATCAAAAATGTCCATTAAATAGTTAAGCTATTTAACCTTGACAACATAATCCACATAAAAATTTTTAGTAACCAATTATACGATTTGAAGCCTATCAAATTTTCTACGTTGATTTTGAGAATTGGGACAATGGATGCTGGTACAGTGACTGGAAAAGGAAGAGAGTTGGCAGATTTGATGGACAGGAGGAAGGTAGGAGTGTTATATGTTCAGGAAACTAGATGGAAGGGAAACGAGGCTGTAAGTTGTACAGTGGAGCAAATTAGCAAGGGAGAAATGGTGTCGTGATAGTATTAAACAAAGAACACAAAAATAATCTTGTTGGTGTGAATGGGAGGAGTGACAGAGTGATGAATGTGAAGCTGGGCCTTAAACTGACTGTAGTTAATGTCTTTTGTACATATGCCCCTCAAGTGGGCTGTGAGGAAGAGGAGCAAGAGGCTTTCTGGGCAAAAAATGGATGAAGAGCTTAGGGTGATACAAGAGGAAGATAAGGTGATTGTTGGTGGGGATCTAAACAGACAGGGAAGGAGTAAAGAGGTGATAGAGAGGGTACATGGAGGATGTGGATTGGGGAGCGGAACTGAGGAAGGGGAGAAGGTAGTAGGTTTTGCCATGGCATCTGATTTGACAATAGTTAATTCATTTTTTAAGAAAGAAAGTAAATCAGCTTGTAACTTACAGTATTGGAGGAATGTGTCAAAGAAATTATTTGAAAGAAATAAAGAATTGCAAGGTAATAAATATGGAAAGTTTGGCAGCGTAGAATAAAGTAGTGGTAATGGGCTGAGAGATCAGACCAGAGCAAGTAGCACCAAAGATAAAGTGGTATAGATTAAAGGAGAAGGGGCTTGAGAACAGGTTTGCTTTGAAAGTTTTGAATGAAGTGCTGTGATTTGAGAGTGTGGATGAATTGTGGAAGAAGAATAGCAAAGTTGTATTGAGAGTATGTAGGTGAAGAGGTGTTGGGTAGGATGACAGGAAGGAGACCACCTGGGGATAAAGAGATGTGGTGGTGGAATAGTGAGGTGTAGGATGTAATAAAGGCCAAGAAGGAGGCAAAGAAGACTTGGTACCAATCAGGGAGGGAGGAAGATAGAGAAATGTACAGGCAGGCAACAAGCAGGCAAAGAGAACAGTGGCAAGAGCCAGGGCACAAGCTTCAGAGGAGATGCATAAAAAATGGAGACATAAGAGAGTGAGAATGGTTGTAAAGGATTTTACTCAGATAAAGCAGATGAAAGATGAGCAAGGTGTGGTCTTGAGTGAGCATGACAGGCTCATGAATAGATGAAAAGGATTTTTGAAAAGCTGCGGAATGAAAAAATCCGAAGGTAATTTTGGGGATGGAGTCGCAAATGAAGGGTTAGTAACAAGAATAAGGAGAGAGGAAGTGAAAGAGGCACTGAAACGAATGAAGAATGGAAAGCAACAGGACCAGATGACATACCAGTGGAAGTCTAGAAGAGTTTAAGGGAAGAGGGAGTAGATGGACCTAATGCAGAAGATCTATGAGCAGGAGAAAATACCAGGGGGGTGGAAGATCGGTGTGATTGTACCCATTTCTAAGGAGTAGGGAGATATTCGGGATTGTGAAAACATTAGAGGATTGAAGCTGATGTCACACACCATGAAGATTTTGGAAAGGATTTTTGAAAGAAGGCTCAGAGAAGAGACTACCATAGGGGAGGAACAGTTTTTATGCCTGGCAGAGAAACAACTGATGCAGATTTTGCACTGAGACAGCTCATGCAAAAGCACAGAAAAAAGAACTTTTGGGATAAAATAGCAGTCCTCCTGGTGCATGCTTTTTGCTGATGACATTGTGTTGTGTCTGTAGATGTCTGCAACATTTGTAAGTCTAAAGAGCATACTGGCCCTCCACACAGTGAGGAGGATGGTCAAGAAGGCACACACACAGTTTAGTTCACTCTTGTTGTTGTCACGATTCATAATCTGTTAAATGCCACTGTCATAACAAGTTGAACAGGCTGTTTGGAAGCATAACAGGAAAGAAGCACCTCCAAATGCAGTGTTTGAACTACATTTTATTGTCATGTGAAACTAAAATCAACCTTTTTGGACATGCACACCATCATCAGAGTTTCTTAGTATTATTTAGGATCAAAGAAAAATCTGACCTTTTGTACAAAGCAATGATCTATATCATATTAAATATTGGATAAGATATTGAACATTTACTTAGTTTGTTTGAAATATTTCAAATTTCTAAAATGTTCTGTTTACTTGCCATTTTAAATAACAAAATCCCAGATTTTCAGTGCGATCTCAGACTTTTGGACTGTACACTGTGTGTCTGTGCTGAAAAGAGAAATAATGAAGAGACGATATTGCAATGGAACGTAATGCTTAGCTAAACATATCACCCTTGGCTAACATTTTATTAAACATCCATTTGTGAATGCAAATTCAACATTCCTCAGTAGTTTACACAACCAAACTCATTTTGATATAGTATGTCTGCATATTCAATGTACTGCATAATAAAGTAGGCTATTTGCCATGAAATTCTGTTTTGTGTGAAGGGTAAAAAAACATTTAAACTTGATCACGTCCACACTTGATTCTATAAAGTAGATTCTTCTTTATCATGCAACAGGTGTATCTACATATCCACACGCACACGCACGCACACGCACACACACACATGCACACGCACGCACACATGCTGTTTTTATGAGCCAATATTCAAGCATACTACCGTACTAGTGCACCATCATAATAGTCAGTGCTAATACCATTGCATCTGCACAGATACTGCATAAACAAAGACACAGACACACTCTGCTTCATTTTCTTCATCTGTCTTTACCTATGTGTGAACCTTTTGGGACTGAATCAGTGTATTTTTTGTGTTTTTTCCTTTTTGAAATATAGTTAGGGTAGATATTTTGCTGACAGTTTCAAAGCAACCCTGAGCTAATGCTAAATTAACCGTGTTTAATATTATTGCATTTTAGTGCATAATTTATGTTTCATCATATGCTATAAAGGTCTGAATGGATCAATACTTACAGTAATGTATTAATCAATTGAAAATAGAAGCCTAAGGCATATTCAGGTGATGCGTATTTTAATGAATCAGAAATGTACGATATGGAGACACCATGTATCGTATCGTATCAAATTTCCAATTCGTGTATTTTTACCCTCCTGTAGGGGAGGTGTGGGTTTATGGCCAGATGTTTTCTTACATGATCATTCATGTGAAATCAGTTTCACTTCTTGTATTCCTAAAATCTCAGTGGTTATTTCAGTAAGTATATGAAGATATGCACCAGAGAATCTTACTGCCTTGCCAGACAGAGTGTACTTACTTATGGTGACCAGGAAGGGGGAGCACTGAGCTCAGAGATGCCATTGTAAAGTGAAAAGAGAGGAAAGTGAAAATAAAGAGCAATAGAGATATCTTTATGGCCATCCAAGGAAATTAGGCCTAACCCTTTTTACTGTTGCTCAGCTGGACTATCATGGCATACAGCGCAGGAGATACTGTGCAATAATAAAACCCTCTTATATCCATTACACAGGCATTTATGAAACAGTTGACATACACTAATTATATAGTACTAATCAGTAATATATAATTGTATAATATAATATATAATATATAAGGTTAATATAAGACACAACAGACCTCTGGTGCAAAATAAAAATGAAAACAAACAAAGCAACTACCTGTGGGGAAGCTGCAGCTATTCACAACTTGGCATCAGAGATACAAGATTTCTCTGACAGGACAGTGAAGTATCTGAAATGCATTTTGAAAGGAGAGGGAGAATGGAGGATGTAGAAAGAGCGTAGGTGTAAAGGATGTAGAAGTGTAGGCCACATGGCACATCTACAGAGGAGAGATAAAAGATTGACCCTTATATGTGGAGGAGAGGATCTCCATCACTATTTCTTTCCCATTTCCTGCTTTATTCCTCTCCCCACTCTAGCTCCAAGCTAAAGAGGTAGGAGACATGAGCGAGAGAAAGAGAGAGAAGTAATATATAAAACTGAAGTTAAACTGGAGTTGGAGAAGATTAAAAAGATTAAGTGCAAGGCCATGGTTTCATTTTTACTGACACATCCCTATATATAGTTGAAAAAAAATTAATTACAACACTGTAATGAT
The DNA here is from genome assembly GCA_030068235.1 of Notoglanidium macrostoma. Lineage (NCBI taxonomy): Eukaryota > Metazoa > Chordata > Actinopteri > Siluriformes > Auchenoglanididae > Notoglanidium > Notoglanidium macrostoma. The sequence continues at coordinate 15,455 of JAQQZR010013234.1, forward strand.
GGTGCGGCATGGTGATTGATTGGTTATCTCCGTTGCCTCACAGCAAGAAAGTTCCGGGTTATAACCGACTGGCTGTCTGGGGTCTTTCCATGTGGAGTTTGCATGTTCTTCTTGTGCCTGTGTGGGTTTCCTCCAGGTTTCCTCCCACAGCATGCAGATTAGGACACCTGGCTACTCTAAATTGCCCATAGGTGCGAATGTGAATGTGAATGGTTGTTCGTCTCTGTGTCAGCCCTGTGAAAGGTTGGCGACCAGCCCAGCGTGTACCCCGCCTCTCACACAAAGCCAGCTGGGATTCACCTGTGATCTGCAATGGATATGCAGCATAGACAATAAATGAATGAATTAATTATAATGATGAAATCTGCAATATTAATCTGTACTACACTCTCAGGAAAAAGACTTCTGCATTGTTATATGTTTGTTTATGTGCATATATGTTTTGTTTTCTTTCATGCCTTGTCTCTGCCTATATCTTGTCTGTGGTTGTCTCTCAAATGTGTCATGATTACTTTCACGCATTTCTTATTTAAGCCTTCATGGTTCTCTGACCAGTGCGAAGTAAGGATTAGTCTGCTGCTACCAGAAGCCTTGCCTTGTTTTCCGTATTTAGATTTTCTGTTTTGTTTAAATTTTTTTTTTTCTCTTGCCTAGCTCTCTAATTTTTGAATATTTGGAATTGCGTTCATAGTGTTGTTGCTGTTCACATGACTTTTTGCCTCGCATTTTGGCTCTGTTTGCCTGTGTCTTTAATAAAATGCTGAACTGCATTTGCATCCATCTTCGGCTCTGTCGCATGACAGATTGCTTCTCCCACCTCAGGAAAGAGAAGATAAAGATGAATGGCAAAACCCCATGATCATGATACCAGTGTTTGACTCTATGGAATTCCCCCAAAATATGTGCATGGATACTGGTATTGAATTCCCTCCTGAAGGATTCCTGCTGCAGTGCCGATTCAATTTTGAAAGCCTGCAGACCCTCAGCCTGAGGCAAGTGAATGACTGAGGTTCATTTTGTCCTGGCTTACCAGCCAGGCATGCCAGTGGACTAAAAATCTGGTCACGCAAAGACACTCAAGCCTGTAAAAACAACAAATTTTCCTGAGATGGGTGTTTCTGCTGGCCAGGAACGAGCCTCCCCTAGAAATTTTTTAGGGAGGGTAATGGCCCGCATGTCAGCCAAACATACAGTAAGCTGCTGCACGAAGGGGCAGGCTGGAGATGTAGACGAGACAAAGTTTCTATTGCAGTTTTTCACAAAATAGAAGCAATATTTAAAAAAAACTGCTCTGAGTTTCCACTGAGTGATTTTAAGCGAGTACAGCTGGGTTTTCTCTTCTCACAATAGCTCTTATAGAGGTTTATTTTTAGGTTTAATGTTCATGTCATGTGACTTAAATGCAGAAAATATTTCCTTTTAAGTTTTTGTGAAATATCGCTTTATCTAATCATCTGAAAAAACCACCTCAGGTGAGCGTAAAAACTTTTTTGGGATATTTGAGTTTTTCGGAAATACACCTTTTGCCGTTCTTCTTTTTTTTAGTTCACAATTTTCAATTACACATTAAGCAGGTTCATGGAAACACGGCTTCTGTGTTCACAGTTTTCGTTTCCCTGTTGCTATCCAGTTATTATTTTCTTTAGACAATAAAGGTTGGTATTTGAGATTGGAACATTTTGGTCTGTTTTCCCATCATAACCAAATCCTCTGGTTTTTTTTGAGCTCCAGAAACTTTAGAGCAATATGACCCAGAAATTCCCACTAGCAATAACAGCCATAGAATTACACATTCAATCTTATTTCCTCAGTAATCAAATAGCATTGATCGATAGGTGTGTCACATTGTGCTCTGCTCTCAAGTGATTAATGTGAGGAAAACATAGATTAGCAAAGCATAGATGATGGTTTACAGGGTATTTGGTTTCATGATTAGCTGTGTGTCTTTAGAAGTCTTTCCAGTTCTTCATTATATAGTTATTGGCCAATCTGGCCTTTCAGTATAAAAGAGAATTCCTTTTTATTTAACATAAACTAATTTTGTCAAAGCAAGTGATTATTGATATTAACTAACCTAAAACAAAAACATAACATCCCTTTAACCAACAATACTGCAGAATTCATGTTGGATTTACAAACAGATGGAAAAAGTTAATTTCTTAAAAGCATTCACACGTTGCCATTTAATTTAGATAAATGTCTAAAATTAACTAGCACCAGAAAATAGCTTTCATTTTAAGCAATAAAACATTTCTTCCTAATCCTCAATAGGGAATTGATCAAAACTGAATTGGTACAAATTAAGAAATGAAACTTACAAACTGAAATATAAATTAGAATTGTAGTTTTTTTAAGACTCTAGTATTTGTAGAATTTGACTTCGTTGGGTATATAGCATATTTATCCATTTATTAACCCCAGACCTCTTTTTTAGGCCAAGCTAGAAAATGACAGACCCACAAAATGAATCGAGAAGCCTCTATCTCAGCAACTGCCAGCTAGAATCAGTGTATATGTACTTGGTCACAGTAAATGATGATGGCACACAGCAGAAAACTGAATATTTCATTTCTGCCTAACAGAAATTTACAATCCTCTTCGTCGATAGCATGGAGTTGCAAAATTGCTATTGGCAGTTTTTGCAGGTATGCGTTGCTAGCGTGTTTTGACTGCTTGCTTATTTAGTCGATTTATATTGGAATTGTGTTTTGTCTTGGTAGAAATGTTGTTCTTGGCTTTTAGTTGAGCTTTTTCACGTTAAGTGGGTATGTATTACATGGGGGTTGCTAACTGTTTAGCATGCATTTGAAAGGTGTTGTTCTCAGGTTCAAAGAGTTAAGTAGTCGCTTGCCTTAGTTTCCTGTTTAGAAGTTGCAATTCTCACTTGATAATTAACATGAATGTTGTCTCATATTCAAAATGTGGCTTTTATAGGCAGAACACAGCAAAGCAACTAGTTATGGCTCCACATAAAACATGACCCAACCATATAACCATGGGGGGGCATCATGATAAATTGATTAAACTGGTTTCTCTTGTATCATTGTGGGGCCCTGATTTCTATCGAGATCCCACTCGCAGCACTTCACATGCTCTTATGGCACCCTAACTTTCTGTCAAAGTAAAAGGAGAACCTTTTCATTAATGTGAAATCAAATTTAACGGTGTATGTCTGAACTAGCTATCATTAGACAAGCATATAGCTAACATCAGCATACCACAGAGAAATCGCCACTGAAAGAGAAAAAAGGAAGTACATTTTGATCGAAAAAAAAAAATACTAAAATTATTGTCAAATCTAACACTTTATAAATAATGGCAATGAAAATTAGAAATAAGCCATTTTGTTTTGGGTCTTTATTATGTTAGAAAAGTAACATAACTCTTCATCTTCAAACTTTGTGACACTGGCCAGCAGATGTTCTGCCAGAATAGTTTGATATCTGGAGCTAGTCATTATCTCATCTAGCGTGAATAGAGCCCCTGTACTATTTGAAGAGAAGCAAACCAAAGTGCCATGACCATTCTTCAAAAGAGGCATGGTGTTCTTTGGATAATTAATAAGACAGACATGCAATATGTTTTAGAATTAAGGCTAAGAACTTCAATCTTTGTCTATCTGACCATGGGAGATTGTGTCATAATTTCTTGTCACCAGAACCTGCCAGGAATTCCTGCAGCTCTTTTAACATAGGCCTCTTGGTAGCCTCACTGACAAGTCTTCTCCTTGTCTTGTCATCACATTTGGTGAGTGATCTTGATCTTGGCAATGTCCCTGTACTGCCACATTTTCTCCACTTATTGATGATAGTTTCCCATGGTGTATCAATAGCTTTAATATTTTGCTATGCCTCTTTCTTTCAGCAATAAGATTCTGTAGATGTTTTGTCAGCTACTTGTGGACAAGTAGGCTGTAACCACAAAAGTTTCAGCAAAGTCCTACAGGAACTGCTGATTTTTAATCGGGGTTAATCAGAATCACCTTCACTGATAACAGCTGCATGCTACTTCTTTATTAATGTCACATATTTTTCCTAGCAATTATCTATTTGTTTTTCTCTTGAATTTTGTTGGTTCAAGGTCACATTAAAGATGGTAAATGTCTGACAAGATTCGTCTTCATTTCTCGCACCACATCACAAAAACCTGCAATTTCACCAACGATGTGTAGACTTTTTATATCCACTGCATAATAGTGCATAATAATGTTGTGATTAGCATTTCAATAAAACAAATGTACAACAGACAATGCAACTGTAATTAACTTATGTGGAAAATGCTTAATATGTTAATTCTGAACAGGAATAGGAGTAAAATTATTCATGCATGAATAGATTTTCACAGAAGGCAATTTTTCTATCATATATAAAAGGAAGAAGGGCATCATCAAACTAATTAACTCTGATTAGTTCATTGCTGATGAGCTGGTTGCCACTTCTTTTTTTGAGTGAGCAATATGTTGCAAAAGCAAAACAGCCCTGAATGAAAAAGTGTAAGATGTTGTGGGGAAACAGACTTCACAGACATATAGATTTGCAAATCCCTGAATATGGCCATGTTAAACATTTACTGGAAATGTAACTGTGGTTCTATGAGCTGTGGTAAAATGAACTGTGAACACCAACTGCTTAGCACCTAACATGCTCTCTTGGACTATGCACTATGACAAGACCTTACCACAAAGTTATATAAAGTAAGTCATGTAGTATTTACTATAAATATCCAATGAACAGTCACTTCAACTTTAAGAACCATATGCCTGCTATGTTGGTGCAGGTTCCAACCCTGGTGGTTATCCTTATTGCCAATGCCTGCAATTCTTCCACCCTTCTTGCTGAGAACGTCAACTGAAAGACATTTTCTAGGATACTCATTTCAGGGTGAAGGTGAGGAAATCATAAGAGGTTTCCTCTAACACTGGGAAGCAGGGTTTTGCTGGCCATCTCAGGGTAGAATCAATGTGGGAACAATCACCAAAAGAGGTAAAAACGCATACAAAAAAAAAAACATGAGTAATGGGTTAGTGTGTCTTATCCGAGAGTCTTATCTTATTCTTCTCCATTAGGGAGAACCTCCTTTTACTATGAGTCAACCTGGCATGCTTCTGCATGTGTCTCCTCAACACCATGTCTGCTTCCCATTTGTGCTAACATGAAGGAACATGCCTCATACCTCATACCCTGGTGATTTATGCACCTCCCCCTTTCTTCTGAATGAAGCAGGAAGTGGCTCTGTCTCAGAACATGTTTGAGGAACCAGAGTGTGCACCATGTAACACTATACTTTTTACAATCTGGTGAAGAAGGTGTCCATGATGACCATCTCAGGGGCACTGCTCCCAGTGTTCCCCTTATATAAGAAATATGTCTTATCTACAGTAGGCCAGAGTCCCTTTTGCTAAAAAAGAGCTTTTTTTTTTTTTTTTTTTTTTTATCAAGTCTGAGGTTCAGCTGCAGACAGATTACCCATCTATCACAGCTTCTAGTTTAAATTGGCCCAAGTGGGCCACTGCCATGGCTGCATTTAATCCAGGTCACAGGTAATGTAAGCTTTCATCTGCAAGTTATAAGTACCTGTATAACATTCATTTTTCCCTGCTCATGATTTACTATTAAAAAAAACTATGATAAACACTTTAATTGTTCAAAACCTAAAAAAGACATTTCCAACATTTCAGGTTTAAAGGAAGTAGGGGAGATAGTAATGTTAATATCAGCAGTACAGACCAGCAGAATTCGACTTTGCTTGCATGGGTGTTAAAGAGTAGGCCAATGATAATTACCATTAACATTATTTGTAATGTTCCATTTGTAATGCACCATTAACATTATTTGTAATTGTTCAATATTCCACTTCACTGTAGACCTGTTTCATCTTTTAAGGTAAAAAAAAAAAAAAATCTTTGTCCTTTTTCCCTTTTGAAATTTTCTGGCAGCACCTCTAATAAATATATTTAACTCCCTAAACTCTATCTTGTGTATTTCAGGGCAGGATGGCAAGCTGTTTGTTCTGCTAAGCACATGGCATTGAATAATGAACAAGATTAACGCCTAAATTCTTTGGGACCTGAATATTGGCAAGAAACACTTAAAAAGCCTTACCCTAACTTCACAATAATATCATTAGCAATGTGCATAGTGTGCCTTGCAGGCAATGGCTATTCATCACCTTCCTCTGATGTTGTGGCACCACAGTGAAACATGACACTAGCCAGAAGTATGACTGCAGACCACACTGGGAAGAAGAAAATAAGCTCCTTCACAGCATGGCAGGGGGAAGAATAGAAAGAGACAGAGGACTCCACTGATCAGACCCATGGACGAGAAGGACTAAGTGCTGTCAACACTTTGGAATGCTAATTAGAGGAGCTTGTGGGAGGCCTGGGCCAAATGCAAGGGCTGTTACTCAGAATGCAGCAGTACAATGAAGTACAGAACTCAAGGGAGATCGGAATACAGAGACCGAACCTGATGCACTCAGTGGTTGCATTTGATTCTCTGAACTTGAGGCCCATTTTGACATAAAGCTTGTCATCTGAGCAGTCAGATGACAGCTGACAAGATCAGAGTGTAAATCAGGAGCAGACAAATATGCTGCATGCAGGTGTCCACGTTGACTTGGCAAAATTATAGCTGGATTCTCCACTGAATATGACTGGGCTATTCCACAATATAGTTCAAGTCAAGTCAAGTGGCTTCCTTACTTCTTTATCAAGCTTTCAGATGTTTGGTTGGTGCAAATGCCATTGTTGGAGCCTGCTATTCATGGCAGATGTAAAGTGAATGGTAAACAAAAAACAATTTTTTTTTTTTAACCACAGATCTGAAGGATGCATATTTCCAGATTCCATTTGCAATTAGTTAAGTGACTGGATAGTGATTAAGTGATTAGATAGTGACATATCAGTTCTAGGTCATTCCCTTTGGGTACATTTAGCACACAGGGTGTTCAGAAAATAAGAAGTGCACTAGAGCCTCTGTAATGTTATGACCTGTGAATATTCATAATTTGGATGACTGGCTGGTGTGTGGACAGTCCCAACAGCAAGTGATGAGCCAGACAGACTGATCTCACATATGGAACCTCTAGGACTGAAAATAAACTGCAAGAAGAACTATTTGACACCTCACAGCCTGTGTAAGTCCTTAAGCATGAATTTTGACTCATGGACCTTGTGGTTGTAGACGGCGCTGGTTTGATCGTAATGATAGTCATAGAAAAAAGATAGAAGGTTATGACTGACTAGACTCTATAACTCAGACCATTTCAGTGTTGGCTGATGCTCAACTGTCATCAGTCACTGCACAAAAGTATGTGTCAATAATGGTTAAAAACTTTGTCTGTTACTGTCACATTTTCAAGTACCACTAAAAGGTGGACCGAAAACACTGTTGTGGTGTTTTTTTCATGAACCACCAGGGGGCAAGAACTCTCAAATAGCACTGTGTTGGGTGAATAAGCCCTGTAACATACTACACTATATGGCCAAAAGTATGTGGACACCCAACCATCATACCCATATGTGGTCCTGCCCCAAACTTTTCCCCAAAATTCCTACAAATTTGAAAGCACAATATTGTCTATAATGTCTTTGTATACTGTAGCATTACAATTTCCCTTCACTGAAACTAACCAGGTCCAAACCTGTTCCAGCATGACAATGCCCCTGTGCACAAAGCCAGCTTCATGAAGACATGGTTTGCCAATTTTATTGTGGAAGACCTCAAATGGACTGCACAGGACACTGACCTGAACCCCACTGAACACCTTTAGTATAAACTGGAGCACAGATTGTTCCTCACTAAAGCTCTTGTGGCTGAATGAGCAGAAATTCCCACAGCCACCTTCCAAAATCCTGTGGATAGCCTTCACAGAAGAGTGCTGATGAGATCACACACACATGCAGACACACACATATTCCTGACCTGCACCTCTCTTTTTGAAAGACTATGGAACTGTTAGCTGAATTGGAAGGAACTAATTTATTCTTCATTGCATTCTTAGAGCAGTAAGATAATGAGCCTCTGTCGTTACAGACAGAAAGTGACGGAGTAGAAACTTTTTATGCTGCAGATTAGCCTGCATGGGTTGTGAAGAGCATGAGCAAGAGTTCTTTTTTTAATATGAGAATCTGTCATGTTTAATTTAATTAATCTACAGCTCTTTCTTTCATTTAATTTGTTTTGCTAAGCTTGTTTCTGCAGTAATTTATTTTCTAATAATGAAATAAAAAACAGAAAAAAAATCAAATTTTACATTAACAAAATAGCCTGTGAAATGAAATGGAATATTGGATCTCTTTTAAAACAGATATTAATCTCATAACCATTCCAATTCCTCAGGAACAATTTATTAATCACACAAGGCACTTCATTAGGAGGACAGAGTTGTGAACATGTCACTACAAAAATGGACAGAAAGGAAGACTGAATGTTAACAAACGGTATTTTAATGAGAGCAAAGATTGCTGTAAGAGAAAAATCTTTCAATGTTTTTTTTTCTCTTTCACACATCCAAGCACACAAACAGCACATATACAGTCTTGACAGATAAAGCCAGGTGCAGTAGTTCACCCATTCAGCCCTTGTCAGTTTAAGTTCATTACTGCCAAATGATGCATCAGTGAGTCATAATGAATGACTGGGAAGAAACATTATTATGCATCTATCAGAAACTGAAAGGGAAAGAAACAGACAGTTATGGGACACTGATTTTCCTCCAACACCATGCTTTCATCAGCCACCTGCCAAGAAGTACATCACTTATTTTAAGGAAAACAGATGTAGGCAAAAATATAAAAATTGTGGTGGCATATGAATGCATTCCTGAAAGGAATATTTTATTTCACAGAACATTCTTTTTCATTTAGTGTTTGGCTCAAACATAAGTTAGCTCCCAATCATTGTTCATATGTGCATCTTAATATGATTTTACATTAATGAAACCTTTCATGTGAATAATACAACCCGGATTCCAGAAAAGTTGGGAGGTTCTTTAAATTTGAATAAAATGAAAACTAAAAGACTTTCAAATCACATGAGCCAATATTTTATTCACAACAGAACA
>JAQQZR010013256.1:0-24513 GCA_030068235.1 Notoglanidium macrostoma
GCGACCTGCCCAGGGTGTACCCCGCCTCTCGCCCCAAGATGCTGGGATTGGCTCCAGCTTCCCCGCCACCCAGACGCTATAGATAATGGATGGATGCCGCAAGTGTTCCTGGGAATTCTGTGCAGGAGGACACGACACACTCAGAACCTTGCTCAAAAACATTTTTTCTCATACAGAAACCGCTTTTCAATTGCGGTTGTTTCACACTTTGACATGCTTCTGCCTCTGATTTGACTCTAGAAAGACTTGATAATTAGGTGACAGGTTTAATTAAGGTCAGGGAAACAAGGTGATCGGTAAAGCGAAAGCAAGAGAGCTCGAGTTTCAATAAGGACAGACTCTGTAGCAGGTTAAGTCACGTCCACTTTGCCTGCTTTTACCTCACTTGGACATCTCAAGGTAGAAAGCAGCACTTAGTGGAAATGCCAGGGTCGGAGTGTGAGTTTGAGTCATGTATACAGCACACACGCAGCGTGCAGAGTGTCATCACTACACTGGTCGAGCCACGGTGAACTTCACATCACATCATCCCTGCCTTCATGCGTAAATCGCAAACTTCCGGCACTCAACATCAAACACATCCTCTCTCAGCTGGAGGTGATACTTCAAGGGTTCCAAATTCTCTTTTTGGGTTATGGTTGCCATGGCGATAGGCATGAGGCGCATTTGTTTTCCACTTCTGTTCTTGTCTCGTCTCCACCCAGGTTTGTTACCTTATTGTGTGCACCAGTTTCGTGTCAGTTCATGATGAGCTGGTTTGCGTATACACGAAGTCTGAGGATTCTTAGAGCCTCATCCGTGTTAGTTTTTAGGTTTATTGATATTCCTGCGATGGCCCCGTCAGAAGCCCTTAATTTAAGAATTTAAGTATTGTTATTTCGAGTTAGTAGCTTATTATTTGAAGATATCATTATTTCAACTCGATCGTTTCATTTGAACGCAATAACTCGAGATTTACCTTAATCGCACACTATTCCGACTGATTTCTCACTGCTTCAAAATACTGTCGCGTTATTTCGATTCAATAAAGCATGATTTCAATCTAATATTGAACCCACCACAAGCTAATGAGATAGCACGTCAGCATTTTCTTTCCGATAATCTTTTTTCATAAGCATCCAGGAGCTGAGAAATGTGTATTCTCGGTCTGAAAAGAAAAGAAAGGACCACAACAACAACAAAAAAGAATCTCCAAGAGAAGATGAGAGGTTTCTTGGAGGCTTCCTGCAAAATCCATCGATTGATGCTTTTCACTTCTGTTGAAATGCACATGAAGTCCGAGCACTTCGGCATTCAACAGATGAAGTGGGGGAAAAACACCATCTGCCGAATGCTTTAATTTGAAATTACAGGTGTGTGAAAGACGGAGAGTTAATACACATCGAGCGTGTTTGGGGTCCACGGTTCAGTGGATGTGGGAAGGAGTGTGAGTGTGTGTCGTGGTGTGATGGATGTGCTTGGACATAATGATCGTTTGAAGGTGTGAAGCTTGTCTACGACTCATATACTCCTTTTAATTCTCGAACCTGATCCGTCAGATCTCAAAAAGGTTTGTAGCGTTCACGTTATCATTTCGCTGTGACTAGACGCCAAGACGTATTCCTTAAAGTCTAACAGTACACAATGCAAAGAAAACTTGAAAAACACTCAGAGAAAATGCATTAGCATTTGTCCACATTCAGGACTGCTGTGACTCTAAAACAGTCTGCTGATTTCTATCATTTGTGCTTTCTGTTGCATTTGTGCTCTTGGGAGAGATGTTTCTCATACACTCAGGTGTATGTGCTGATAAAACGTTCCCACATGAACGACTAGTGACTGCGCTAGATCGAGCTAATCAAACGCCTGCACACTTTTTCATGGATTTAAAGGCTTTAAAACATAAAATGTTGCTTCTGCATTTATTTTTTTAAGTCAAATTACACCAAATGTGCATTACAGCCAAATAACAGCGTTAAAAATAGATTCATCACAAGCCGTGAGTTATCCTGCGTAATGTGGGATGGTTAATAGGAGGACGCCGGAGAAATGGGCCGTGTCTTTATGCTAATGCTGCCACGGGGTAAAGGGGCACGGCTCGAAGCGATCCGAGCGCGAGCTGAGAAATAAAATTTTATTGGGGTTGATGTTGCTCAAGAGCTCAAACTAGCCGTCATGCATGCAGATGAGTTTTAGAAACGCGCGAGCATCGTATCAGCAAATAGCCATTTGGTCCGTGGCAGAATTCATTATTATTTTGCTTCCCTGCCAAAAAGTCAAACGAGCTTCGTGAGGGGGAAAAGCAGATAATTGTCCAGCCGTCTCTCTGAGAAATAAAAACAGACCGAATGAATTGGAAAATGAAGGGAAAAAAAAACCCTGTAAAAGCAGGGCAGAGATCTTAGCGTTGTCTCTATGTCATGTCTTTTATATTTGCACAGAAGACATGTCACACACATTCAGCCTTGTTAGAAGGGATGCGGCGGAGCTTTAATCTTTCTCAGACTCTGGTCTGCTCTCGAAAGAGACGGAGTTTACGCAAAGAAAAAGCCCTCGTAACTAACCAGGAAGTCGATAAGATCGGCACGTGGTGTTCGCTCAAGCCGTCACGTCACTACTTTAAACTCACTGTCACGTCAGATTACTCAGCATACACGTGGGTGGTTAAATTAGAACACTGGTCATACAGTGTGCAGTTTCGAGAACGTAAATAAGCTCATGGTCACTAATGTTCGCTAGCTTGTTGCTAACATGGTAGCCGTTTTCATGGAGGCTTCTTGTACTTTGTAGCTAACAAGCTGTCACTCTTAAGGACAGACGCTGAGTGTGAACGATGTTTGAGAAAGACAACGCAATAAAAGCAGCTGTTGGTGGAACTTCACTTGCTCAAGCTAGAGCTCAATACGACCAACACAAGAGTCTGCAGAGACCCGACGCTCCGTCTGTGCCGCTCTGCGCTTCCATCGTCTCGTCCCATTGCGCATCAGGTACCGGGCCGGGTCGCTTACATGCTTAACCGACTTCTGTCACGCTCCGGGCTTTTAACTCTAATTGGCCGTCCGAGATCTGGCCTTTGCAGATGGAAGGCTTGTGCCTGCAGCTCCCTCCAACCTCGTGCAAGATCAGTGTCCTTTATTGACCAAAGTGATCCAATTTCATCAGACGTGACCTAATTCACGTGGAGTTCCCTGCTCAGAGACGGAAGGAGTCTCAGGTGTCAGCGCTTCGTAGCAGTCTTCAAGCTTTAAGCCAGATTTTAAGCGATCACAGGAAGTAACTCGTCTCACGACAATCCAACTCCGGGCACAACGGCTTCGTCACATTAATCCTGCTGTTGATTATTTGACTAGCAGAGCCCATCCAAAACAGGAGTCGTTCATTCAGTAGCACACCTGCTAACCCCTGTGACTGTTCTAACCTAAGCTCCTGAGTTCCACATACCTGTCTGAGACTGCGCTGATTACAATGTAGCACCAGGATTTCGATCAGATGCCAAAATTTCATAAAAAAAAGAGACAGATTTTACTGTTTATGAGCACAAAAATTACGTCTCACCGTGCCAACGCGAAGAGGCAGCGCGCCATTTATATTCGCCATTGCGGGGGAAAAAAGAAAAGAAAAACAGTTGGGGCTGATGAATTTGGCAAGTGCGTATTGTAAATATCTGATGGGCCGAAGCCCGGCACGGAAGAAGGACGCAAGAGGTTCCAAGCCGAATGGCAGACGCCGCTCCGAGCTCCTGTATCACAAATGTTTCAAATCTATACACATATATAAATGAAGATGTAACAGATTGTTACACTTAAAGTAGACCTGAAAGAAAATCCCGATCCGTCCCCAATTAAAAGAGACAAAGCGTTCGATTTGTCATTTTCCCCCAGTCGTCCAATTTGGCAGAAAAACGTGCGTCTTTTTTTGTCAGGAAAAGCTGTAGGCAATTATAACAAACACTTAAGAGGAGAAAATGCAAATAAAGTCTAATTGAAACTGCCAAACGCCTCAATAACTGCTGGGCTTTTTATTTCCATAAACGCCACGGCTGTACTTCTGCAGATATAATGCTGTCTCGAGGGACTTCTAATAGAACTGCAAAATAGCTGGATCGTTAAGGGAGACGGGACCGGAGAATCGTTTAAATCCACCTCTTATTACAGGAAGGGTGAGTAAGGTGCAAGGAGGAAACCTACTGACTGGATATCATGCTTTTTATTTATAGAATAAACGCTCGACTGAGATGGAAAAACATGGGCGTGTGGATAAATAACGAGAGTTCAAAATCAATTAATTAATTAATTAATTGAATTTTCATGTTCATGCGCACTCCCCGATCTCAGCGTGAGGAAGGTTGAATGGTGAAGAATGATGGTTGAGCAAATGAATGCTAGCATTTTTTAATGACTTTCCATCTCAGACAAACATCATAACACATATTCATTAACTTGTTAATTGCCATAACCATATTCTCAATAAAGACTCACACAGTGATTCATAACATTAATATTTCATTTGATTCACACCTTTTTCATTTAATCTCCTGATTATCGGTTTCCCGTCTCAGACGAGCGATTTTATTTTATTCATTTTTTTCCCCCGCAGTAATACGCACCTTAATTAATGACGTATTTAACAGTTGGAGCGTTTCAAATGAGCATGTATTCCGAAATATTTCCTGAACGCAAAACGACAGAACAAGAGCCTCGTCGCAGTCCAGCAAAGAGTGAGATTTCACGTTTTTTCAGAAAAGGATTAGCGTGACTCGAGCAATCGGACTTTTTCCGAGCGTTGCTATTTCACGCGCTAATCTAAACGAATAACGCCGACATGCTAATTGTATTACAGGGGCGAAGAGTGAAACGGGAAACAATAGAGAATCATTATTCCTGAGGAATTAAAACGATCTAATGTGTAAGTGGGCGAGCCGGCGAGTAAACAATCGGCGTGGTTTACGAGGCTCGCGTGAGTGCGTAATACTCAGGAGGAATCGATACAAAGAGAAACACGGCCATTTAATGAAAGTATTGTATTCTGTCCTTCCTCAGCTTGAACACGAGCTAATTATATTCTCGACCGTGTCACCGTGTGCGCTGTATTAAACCTCTGCGCCATAATCGCAAATGGAAATTACAGGACATTGCAGGATTCTAATTTCTTCCTAATCATTTCTAATTTAATATAGAAATATAGTGTAAGTGATCACAGAAACTAGCTTAAGTGTACGCCCCAGAGTGTTTTATTCCTCCCACGTGATACATCGTGTTAGCTAACAATATTATCGTCATTAAGCGCCACTGTTTTCTTTGTCAGGACTCATGGTCATGACTGATATAATGTTGATACTGTGATATCCTTCTTCTAGTCCGGATCTTTATAACAGATTTTAAAACACCGGCCTAAAAATACGATCCTATTTTTGTCTCTCATTTATCATAATTTTATAAAATGTATTGCACACTGGTTTTCCGAAACAATTTTACAGCCATTTTGGTAGCAGCCCCATACACGGATACATATCACGGATCATAAGTATTGCGATGAGGATGTTTTCGTCATCCTGTACTCCTGCATGGCTAATGCTGCGAGTTACGGCAAACATACTGTAAAAAAAAATCGCATTTCTGTTCTTACGGTACTTTTAATTCAGCATTTAGAGAATGTTGCACTTTCAGGATTTAATTAGCTTTTTGAATCATTTCTGCACTCGGGTTCCTTTTCACTGGGATCAAAATCCTCAAGAAAACAGCGGAACAAAGTACTAATGGCCAAATGTGGACTTTTAGCAGCGGCGCATCCTTCAGCTACGAGAACTGAATTAGAGACATGAAAGCTTTCAGCTGCTCTTTCATCATCTGAATGTAAAACCCATTGAACTGTATCAGGGACAACAAAAAAATGAAAAGATTTGTACGCTCGTACACACTCTCTCTCACACACACACACACACTCGCACGTTTTAGTAAAGAGTTTGCTAGTTTTGTCTGAATTTGCTTTTAAGTGTCTTTTCATCAGACTCTGAATACAGATGAATATTTAGCTATGTGTTCCTAAAAGAACGGTTCCAAGTCCATGCGGCTCGCAACCCACATATGTGCTTGCGTAAAATAAAAAAAATAATAAAAAAAACTCTTTATGGTGCTGTGCATAAATATTCCCCCCCCCCCTTTTCACTACATTTTTAAGTGACCTTCACTGAGATTATATGTCACAAATTTAATTCCTCGTGTTCCTCTTCTGAAGTGATGCTGGTAGGCTTTTATATCTCCTGGATTGGTATGTGCCGGGTGATAGTTGGAGACCTGGATAAAGTTCAGGAATGAAACAAGGCCATGTAGTAAATAAAGCGTATGGACTGATTGATGGTAAGGCGTACAGGCAAGAAGCGAGGTAAAGAGGAAATCTATTTGCACCATATTTCAGTCCGTTCGAATTTCTGTTCAGGTTTTCCCATGAAACGTAACACCACACCAATGATTCATACTCAAGCATCGGAACTGTCCATCAAAGAGTAATCTCGACATCACGTTTCCCACCTGTTCCGCTATCACGACAGCGTTGCTCACACTGGCCCGCATCCCCGTGAGATTGATCTTGCTCATTTTCACCTCCACTGCACTCCACCATCGCCGTCCACAAGTTGAGGAGATAACACCAGGGCCTCTGAACCTATAACGATCCGTCGTTCCTGCCTGCTTCGTCCCGGGAGGCTGGACGGAACGTGGTGCCAGGTTCATGGCATCTGACAGCTTCATATGTGCTACGCTCACCCGTCAGGTCCAGCTCTCTCCCTCAACGCAAAGCCCATTACAATCCGACGCAGTCTCATTAGCACACGACCTGGGAAATAATTTCCTGTGGCTGAAACGAGCAGGCTGCCTTTACAGGGTGCGATATGTGTGACTTGGAAACTAAACAGTGTTAATCCTATTAGTCTACATTTGCATAATGCAGCCAACCCTTATATCCTGGCCTTTAGGACTTTTCGCACATTGTGTTGCCGTCTTCTTATGCACTTCATCTGCACATCTTCAGTATGCGTCAGCGTGATGGTGGATCTGGAGCCTATCCTGGGAACACTGGGTGTGAGGGGAAAGTCAAATAAGATGTGTAGACATGAGTAGATAAAACATAACATCCGTTTAGAACATAAATGAACCCGAACATCATTCCGCATGGTCCGTTTATTAAGCGCTGTTGGCATATGAGAAGACTGTACCAGCGTCATCTCAGTAAGAAGTTCTCCTTTTCAGAAACTTTCTGATCTGAAATGCTAAGTAAAGGGTTTCGAGACACTTTTTTACTATTAAAGCTCTGTGAATACGTTTGTCCATTCCTGAAGTGCATAAAATGTAATACTTGCCATTTCAGTGATATTAATTCTCACACAGTTCCCGAAAGAATCTTCTACGGTAAATCACATTGCGGGTGCTGAACAGACCTATTTGCATAACTCCACCCCTCATAGTTTGCTTTTCTTTTCTTTTTTTTTTCTTTAAGTAGAAGCATGTTCAACAAACATACCTGACACACAATATAAAAGATTTTCTATTTTACTCATCTGACCCAACTTTATGCAAGACCCTGCTTGTAAATGCGTTTTTATTCCCTCTTTTGTTTTTTTAACTCAAGTTTACACATTTTTTAGACAAGAGTATGCTTTAGACAAGATTCAAGCTGAAAGCAGCGTGCAGCGAGCCTGCTCCGGCAGTGCAGGAAATCCTTTGACTTGTGGGATTTTAAGGTTAATTCTAATTATGCCGCAGATTAGCTTGGAATCCAGCGTACCCTTTTTTAAAGCAACAGTGCCCCAAATGTTAATTAGGAACCTGGCACTGCCAAGGGGATTACTCTCTCCAGCTCTATTGTGAAGTGAAAATGCTAAAAACATGTCAGTGTTTCTATAGTTTTTCTCCTTTGTTAGGCTGCACCTGCTCAGGCTTTGTGCTACAACTCCGAAGCTGCCTCTTGGCCAGACGCTCCGCAGGCACCCTTCATGCTCTGAGTGCCAGGTAAGGTGAAAGTGCAGGGTGCCATGGGGGCAAAATGGCTCGGACCAGCTGCTGCCGTATGAGCTCGGACTCAAGGCTTCGAGAACTTTCACCTCAGGGACAGCTGAGTCGTGGCAGCAGAGGCAAAACTAGCATTACCTCAGCAGCTGGGGCCATGAATGTGTGCAATTACAGCCATTAGGTTGCTTAATTAACAGATTGCTGTCAGCCTGAGGAAAAAGGGAAAAAAGCAAATAAGCACTCCTGCTTTGCTTTAGCATATGGGTTCATTTAAAAAGTAATAAGCATTCAGCAACTTCTCAGTGTGTTATTATAAAAGCTTCAAAAGGCAAAGTAATTACTTGCTGAGAAAGCAGCAAGTGATCAAAAAAAAGTAATGGACAACTTATACAGGCTAAAATTAACATCAACTCAAACTTATAATTATTCAAAAACCAAATTATCACATCTTAGTGACCATTAATCTGCCCACCTCTGTCACACCCCCTCAATACCTGTCACGTTGGCTTATATCCAAACTCACTTCCACAGTTTTGTTCTTTAGTTAGGCTTTGTTCAGAGTTGGAGTCCTTGAGTTTCGTCTGTATTTACATGGAGAAAGGTCCTCGTATTCACAGGCAGCTTGCGCACCTGTTAAGTCGATTTTCTGGGCTCCAAATTCAAATTAATACATAAAATCACCTGGGTTCAGTTCATGTCTCCGAGACCGCCAGATATCTCTAGAGCTCAGGTGTCCGAGGCAGGGTTGTTCAGTAGCGACCAGACACAAGCAATTGCCTTGTACCTGAAAAAAATCAGGGATAAAAAATGTGGGCTGATTAAAATGAATAGCATTTCTAATGAACAGTATATTCCCATTATATGGACGAATATGCTATCATGTATTATAGTCCGTGGTTAAGTCGGAGACTATTTTCTCATCAGTGGCAGAGGACCACTTACTTCCCCTCTTAAAAAGTTGCCCTTCTCACAGCTTATTAATTCCCCAATTACACATTAGTAATGAACATTTAATTACACATTTCTTACCTGAAGGACTGCTCTAAGATACAGAAATGACAGCTTATTACTTTATCTTGTGCACTGTTTCGAAGACACCACCTCACATGGGACTCTTTTGTGGCATTTCTACTGACAGCGCTTCAGTTTATACTGGCATTTGATAAGCCATAAACTTGAAAAGCAACATAATTATGATTCTCTCGCCATTATTTGCTCGATCGCTGCGGATCTTCACTATGAAATAGCTGTAAAGGTGTACTCTGGGCCATATTTTGATATTTTTACATCTTAGCAAATTTCTACACAGTCGACATTTCATCTGACCTGAATTAAAGGTGTGTGTCTTGGCAGAAGGTTGTACAGTTTCAACAAGCTCTCTGATCATGACTCCTGATGACGAGTTATGACTCGGATCAAAGACCTGGCCACATAACAGAGTAGTCACCAAAGTGCCACTAAGACTTCGTTCGTCTTCAGTAAGCACTCGACCTTTGTCGGTGTCATGGTGGATCCAAAGTCTATCCTGGGAATTCTGGGCACAGAGCAGGGAATTACACCCTTTTCTTTTGGTCCCTAGTTGGTGCCTAGAGCTGGAAATGCTCTTCTGAGTTCCGTGATTAGCAACATTCCTGGCTTTTTTGAGGTTGAGTGTCTAAATGCCCGTTTCAGACATGATCAAGCTTGAGATTTTTTCAAATGCGTTGTTTGAGACAAATCCTGGATGTTTCCCTTCACGACTGCCTTCAAACAAGACCATCAGGAAATCCAGAGACAGAAATGTTGCAATGGTTTGGCCATGGTTTGGCAAGATGAGCACCAGTCAGTTGCCAAACAAACCTCTCTGGAACCAGTGACCAACACCGTGGAAAGTACAGCAATCAGTACCAAAGCTGACATGGCCCAAGAAAGTTGAGAATTGAGAAAGTTGAAATCTGAGAGCAACATGCACACACACACATTTGCATATAGGGAATGTAGAGTCTTTCCACCTACCAGCATATGTGTGGACAGTGGGAGGAAACCAAAGAACCTGGAGGAGACAGGGAGAAGGACAGTAACCCAAGTTCAGGATCAAACTAGGGACCCTGGAGCTGTGAGGCGGAAGGGCAACCTGTTGTTCCACCATCCCACCAAAGCACAAGCCTTTACCTCTAATCCCCTCCCCCCAAAAAAATCAGGGACAGGAAATGCCAACTAAAGGCTTTTTTCTGTCAAATGTAATACCTCCTGCTCCAATAAACCACCTTAATTACTGGATAAAGTTTATGAGTTCTCAAAAAAGAAAATCTCTGGTTGGTAAGAAGTGTTACCAATGTCTTGGCCCATGCCGATTCTCCCCCTACTGTTGGAACACATAAGTTTAAAAACTCAGCAATTTGCATCTACTGCCTCTCCAGAGTCTGCCACCAGTGAGCCTAAAGCAGGCTTGGCATGGCTCAGCTGCCTAGACACAATCAATTTGCACACAGAGTCATTAGACATGCTCACACAGGAATACATGGTTTGCAGATCCAAATTCAGCTTGCAGCTTTGCAGATATAAGCGCGGCAGCACATGTCATGGGAGATGCAGTCGATTTCCTGTCAAAAAAGTGAAGACAAGAAATGAGGTCCTAAAAATATCAGCCGAGAAGGACGGATGGGTGCCCAGGTCTATCCTGATTCCTCCCTGTATTTTTATATTAATGCTCTTGTAGCTTCACCTGCCTGAGTGACAGCGATCTCTCCC
Organism: Notoglanidium macrostoma; assembly: GCA_030068235.1. NCBI lineage: Eukaryota > Metazoa > Chordata > Actinopteri > Siluriformes > Auchenoglanididae > Notoglanidium > Notoglanidium macrostoma. Next base: position 10,713 of record JAQQZR010013256.1, read on the forward strand.
ACTCATTTCAGTTTTAATAAGGACACAGAAAGTGGAGCACAAATGGCACCATCCTGTCAGTCGGGGTGGCAGTGCCACATGCCTTCTAGCTGACACACAGCGTTAGACTTCTCAAAGCCGTCCTTGATTCGTAAAAAGTCTTTCTATCCTTGAACCAGAACGTTCCTCCTTCTTAACCCCTGCATATTTAGGAATGAATATTTAATTCACCTTCAACTCAAACTTCATCCGAATTATTGGGATCATTTCAAAACAAAAACAATCTACATCTAATATAAATCTAAAACAGATCATTTGCATATGGCATTAAGCCTAAACTTTAATTACGTCCAATCCTGTTGAGTTTACTTGCTGACATTCATTCGCGGGAGACAATTGAATCTGATTTTAGTATTTCAGGTGTGTTGCAGTGTATCTGGGTGCACAGCTATGTTAATAGTCTTGTACTGGATTTGCTCAGTGGACAACTATTGGGCCACTTTTGCGTTGGAGTTCTTCATTAGTCAGTTCTTGGTTTACTCTTGTGTTGGAGTTCAACAGGGGTCAGATCGTGGTCCACCTTTGAGTTGGAGTTCCTCGGGGGAACGTTCTTGGTTCACTCTTGTGTTGGAGTTCCTCAAGGGTCAGATCTTGGTCCATTTCTGTTGTGGAGCTCATTAGGAGTCTGTTCTTGGTCTGTTTTTGTGTTGGAGCTCCTCAGGAGAACGTTCTTGGTCCACTCTTGTGTTGGAGTTCATCAAGGGTCAGATCTTGGTCCACTTCTGTTGTGGAGCTCATTAGGAGTCTGTTCTTGGTCTGTTTTTGTGTTGGAGCTCCTCAGGAGAACGTTCTTGGTCCACTCTTGTGTTGGAGTTCCTCAAGGGTCAGATCTTGGTCCACTTCTGTGCTTGGAGCTCATTAGGAGTCAGTTCTTGGTCTGTTTTTGTGTTGGAGCTCCTCAGGAGTCGTGTCTGGATCCAGCTTGGCGTTTTGGAGTTCCTCATAAGTCAGTTCTTGGTCCACTCTTGTGTTGGGGTTCCTCACGGGTCAGTTCTTCTTCCATTCTTTTCTCCTTTAATACTACAGCATCACCGCACTTTTTCTCCATTCACCTCCCAAACCTCTCTCTTTCTGACCTCTTTCCCTCAATGCTCCATTCCATCACTGAATGAAACTCTAAAAGAAAAGTTCTCTGATATTAACTTATTATGTACTCCTGTAGCACTGCATGAACAGATACTTAGAAAAGAAAATTCATGTGTGAAAAGATCATTTTAGGAAAACTAATCCAAGCTGTTAAAATTGTAGCTAGTGTTAACATTGATAGCGCTGATACTCTCTGCTCAGGGGGTCTCAGTTTTCAGGAAGAAGAATCATGTGACAGAAAACAGAACGCTGTTCATTATAGGAGTGATGTGAAATGCTTGCCAAATTTGACCGTCCTCTCTCGAGTGGAAAATGAAAGCATGGATAAATCAGCGTGAAAATCGCAAATGCACAACAATGCTTGCAAGCCTTCCTTCATTAAGCCAGAAAGCCACACACACCTGCTAGCTCCGGCATTCAACATTTGCATGTAATTAAAGGCTAATTAATAAGATGGATCTGCATTTGCTGGATCAATTCAATAAATCAGTGTGTGCGCGATACCATCTGGAAACAAGTTGAAAGTGATGGTTGTATTTGGGGATGAAGGGTGAATCCGGTGGGGTTTTTTTCTTTTTTTTTTTTTTGGAGAAGCCACTTAGCAAGGCAACAAAAATCTAATACGTCTCAATGGTTTTAGGGAAAGGAACATCACATGCAAATGAGGAGGCCAAGACACACCACGTAAGAGCTTACAAAAGAGAATTGGCAGGGATTCTTGATTCTTTAACCTGATTTAGTGTTAAAGAAGGATTCTCCCGACTGCCTCCACACACCATTATTAAAACACAAATGGAGCTGGCAGACTGTAAAGCGCTCGCTGAATCTATCTGTCTACAACAAGAACAAAAGTGAGCTTGTGAGGGAACAAAAAAAAAAGTTAAAATGAGTGTAAGGACAAAAAAAAAACAAAAAAACAACAAAACACATTGTGTGATCAATGAGACACCAGGCCAATTTGCAGCAAGAGCATTTCTAATAATCTGTTTCGAGAACCATCCACAAAAAGCTTTAAATCCATACTAGATTTTTAAAAACACTCTTTAAAGCAATCGAGGAATGACGGATTCTTTGGAAGTGTTCACAGATTGAGGAAATTCAAATGACTAGATCGATCTAGTCTCAATAGTTTTCCTCATAGAGGAGATATTTTTGTTATTAATTATATTTTCCAATAACGTCAGTGTTTAGCACAAGAATTTGCCAATGCCGACCTTTTTGTGATTAAAGAATGGCATGTAATAGCATGTTGGCATTTATAGTCAGGTATTTAGAAGAAAATATCCAAATTTCATGATGTGAAGAGTTTTCCCAGGTCATCAATTAGGAATCTTCTTGAAAGTGAACCCAAAACTTTAGAATCTACCATAAGGATAGAATGTGCATTTGCACAGAATTTTAAGTTTGCTCTACGGGCATGGGATAATAATAGGATAATAACATCTAGATAATATCTGTTGCGTAATCGAATGTCTTACTAACCTCCTACTGAAATGTTGTAGGCAGTCAGTTTGACAGGTTTCTGTGAAAGTTCACAAAGTTTCCCCTCCTTGAACAGAGCTGCTGGGCCTGAGATAAGAGAAGACGATTCAAGCGTCAAGCTGCCATGAACCACCGGGCCGGACTGGATCTCGGCCAAACGCTGAGAACAGAGACGAATGAGCTGCAGAGAGACCGAGTGCAGAGATGGCTTTCCTGATTTCACTTGAGAGGGAAGACGAGGACACGAAGGGCGGGGGAAAAAAAAAAGGAAGGATTGTAGGAGTGACAACAGAAGAACAGGAAAAAGCCGAGAAAGTGGTTGGGAAATTAAACTGAGTGGAAAGATACCAAATACTCAAGGAAATCATGGACAGCTTGACAGATTTTTTTTTTTCTCTGAAAAGCGTAGATATATTAGTGTGTCAGAGTGAATGTTCCAGCTTGCACCCAGTTAACCAAAGCTTCCTCTTATAAACAAACGTCTCTTTTAAATTGCGGCTGGTGAGACGTCTTTTCACATGCAAAACGGGAGCGAGTCTGAAGATTGCCCAAATGGCTGCTCTTCTCTTCTATCGTCATCTTTTGAAAATCTGGAGGATAAAACCCAGCCGAAGGGAGACAGACAGAGAGAGCGTAATTACACCGAAATAATCACACGCTTTCTCTCATCTGACAGCGAAGCTGTAGAATCGAGATCAAGCAAAAGTTTATTTCCATCGTAGAGTCATTCAGCAGCAGAGCCCGCGTCAGAACCGGAGACGATTGGTTCTGAAGAGCGCGCCCAGATAAAGTAAAGGCCGTTATAACATTGTCTGACCTTCATCATAATTAAAGAAACAGATCTGGGATTTGGCGAGAAAATGGAAGGGTGAACTTTACGTTTTAGAGTGCGACAACAGCGAGGCAAGTTAAGAAAGTCAGGATGTCTACAGAGAGCCGGTGGCACTTCTCCACTTCTCTGGCAAGTCATGTTGGTGTTGCAACAACAACAAAAAAAAAAAAAGAGCAGTACAGCAAGTGCAATAATGAATGAATGACAGATCTGCTATGAAATGGAAAAGCAGGGAGCTAAATAACACACAATATTGGATTCTGGGTGAAATAACACCAATCAATAAGGGTTAAATTGCTTTCACACGAAGGTCTAGTGAGCTACGTCTTCTTCGGGTGAGCTATGAATGCCTGGGAAAGTGCAGATATAAAATTTTCATAGCGCAATAATTGTCAAACTTTTAATCGAATTGTATTCATAATGAATTAGTGCCACTTCATCTAGCTAACTGTTCTACCTGTGCAGCATTTTCAACCCAAATCAATGAATCTTTCTGGAAAAGAGGAGCATGGGCATAACCGAGCACTCTTTGGCTTGGCTTGGGGGGACAGCAATCTGTCCCCATATATAGAGTAGAAAATGTGTTAAAGATGTCCTAATTTTATGAACCTTTTCTCTTGTTGTTTCCAATTATTTTTCAATTCTTAAGGAAAACAGAATTCCCGATTGTTCGCTCGACATTTGCACCTGACTTGCGCTTTTCCAATTGTCCAGCAGGTCATCCTGTGCTATGATGATAATCTAACTTGTTTTTTTAAGTTTTAAGTAGTCCTCAAAACTATATTCCAATTTTGGCAAATTTTCCTATATATATATATATATATATACACTTAAAAATCTGTTCTTGGGGAGGGCTCTCCTTTGGACCCCACCATGGTTACCCTACAGATGGTTACCTATGCTATACAAAAAGTTCTATTTGCTCTATATACTCGGAAAGCTAATGTGTTACCGAACTGCTATGTGACGACATAAAACATGAAAGCTTTGTTGACCTTAAACACTTGTATGTGACCTCATGTTTGGTTCAAGAACTCACACCAGATCCAAGCCTAAACAGACCAACCAAACCAGGCACGAGAGCAAACATTTCCACAGCAATGTCTGTGGAATTAAAATTACAGCATGGCTCAATAATCAAGTACGGTTTGAAGGTCAAGGCTTCGAGTCCTCATGGTACCATTCCCATTCTCTTTAGAGGTGAATCTGAATCCACTGCATGATGCTCTACCGCTTATACCCACTTTTCTTTTTAAACATCTTTCTCATTCAAGCCTCAGGCTCTACCTCTCATGGCGGAGGTGTGAGGAACATGCAAATCAATATCGATGACTGTGATTCTCTTTTGTTTTATTGTGCAGTCGACAAGGCAAAAACACGGATTAGTGGCCAAGAGTCGAGTATCGCTGCTGCCGGATCGATGAGCAGAAAACAAAATAATACATGCAGGGCATGACACTATAAATATACATTAAATATTGATTAAGCGGATTTCTCCACGGCCAGAGAAGTGGACAGTTAAAAAGCCACAGGGCTCGATTCATTCTTAATATCTTCTTGGGATCTTCTAATATCCAGCACTTTATAACAGCATATTTTTCCATAATTACATAAGCATCCAGCTGAACTACACTTAGTGTGTATCGTCTCAGCTTCAGCTGAAAGACCTGCATGAAAGCACCAGATGGACTTGTAGGCGTAACTGCGCATGCATGCTGAAGTTAGGTCGAAAAATGTAAATGATATCAAAAATGTAAAGAATATCATATGAATACGGGCATCTTACTTCAGAAAAAAAAAAAAAGCCCAATCGCGATGCAGCGAGTGCTGAGATTCATCCATTTTGTTGGGACTGACAGGTTAGCGGAAAGAACTACACTTAATAAATCAAACCCGACAAGTCCTCCTGCACGCACGTCGAGCACAACTTTTACTCGTGTTGCACTTTTCTTCACCTAACTGATCCATGAAATTCCTGAGAACACTTTCTGATCTAAACCATAAGCGATGTAGTAATTGATCCTTTGCGTACCGACTGGGCCATGTATCATCCAGTAGCGTCCGTCAGACATGGAATTAATTGATTTAGGACTCCGGATTCCTATTTCTGAAGGACAGCTAAATAAAATAACCCAGGCTTGAGCTGACGTCTGGAAACAACTAAGCAGATATCACAGTACGCTACAGTGCATTAAACCAGAGCGCTGTTGAATTCTCATTTCTTGTTGGTCACAGGGTGCGGACTAGGGCCCGTGAGCACCAGATGCGTTCTTGGTGCAGGCAGCTCTTATTTTCAGAGCTCTCCTGTCAAGTGCTCATTGTTGCTAGGTGACAAAAATCATCTAGCGCTCCGACAGTCCTTTATTGTGAACTCTAGTTACTTTAGAAAGGCTAGCTAAAACGATGGAAAGAAGTCACGTCCTGGCACTGGCTGCAGCTCTGGACATGCGAATTGATATACCTTTAAAAGGTCGTTGACAGCGTTGCTATCTCAAGCCACGTTAAGCCTTCTTGATTTCGACTGGATGTTCACGCGCTCGGCGGTGTTCCAAAAGTCGGACGATTTTCAACTGAAAGCGCCCCGGAAATAAGGGTTGGAAAAGTAAGCTGCACGTCGTACGACATTGAACGTCATCGACGTTGACCTTTATGGAATTTGTATAGAAAGTTAACACTGCTAAAAAAAAAAAAACATTAATTGGACCATAAATTGTAATATTGCCCCGTAATCATAAGCAGATTTAAAAAAAACGTGTTATTCAAAAACGGCATCAACGACAAAACTATAATTTTTCAGTAATGAGATGTCTATTTAATATTTAAATGAGTCTCCAGAATCAGAGCTTCGTAAGAGCCAGCGGTAAAGGTGTGACTTTGAACGTTGAGGACAGAGAAATGTATCAAGCAAAGTTTTTTTTTTGTTTGTTTGATTCGATTATAATTAACTTCAGCAACATTAAATATAACTGCAACATCAACCCATTGCTAATTACAACAAAAATAAGATTTATTATTCATCCGTAATGGCGAATCTACGAGCTTGTACTTGTCAGTGTGACAATACAGTATGCTCTCGTTAGTATTACTGAAATACAGATGTTTCCAAATACTTCTACCATTAAAGTTATACCATACTGGTTTGTCATCTGTTGTTTGAAATATGCAGCAAGGCTTTTTTTAATTACCTTGTCCTGTTTTTTAAAGCGGGAGAATTCGGCGTAATTAAATTCTTGCACAGATGCTGAGGAAACGGTGAGACGCGGGGTAAAAATGTGCTTCTCTGATCATTCATCAGTATTAGCATGTAGCTCGTAGCTCATGCATGCTCACTGCTGTGTAAACTGTTTGGAAGGTGCTGCCCATATGACTGGGCGACTCCTAGAGCTGTACAGACATGCTGACGATCCTTTTCACAAACCTACGCTGCTGTAAATTACCCATACTTATTTTGATTTGCTTTAGGGTGAGAGTGTGAACGCGTGCCATCGTTTCTGCAATTAAGCAGCGTTATTATTGCGCAAGTTCATGCGTTTAATGAGGAGGGCACCTCTGGGGGAGGTGATGAAATCAGCCGAGCAATTACTGACACAGATGCTTTACTGTGGGAAATAGGAGCAATGGTAATTACGCCGTAAATATGTACAAAATACACTGAAGATTTTCTACTTAAGATACAAATGTAGTTGCTTATTTACAGATGGGCTAACATTGCTAATAAGAGAGAAAGAGAGAAAAAAAATAGCTCCGGAGCACGTCGGAGGACACGGAGGCTCCGACACGATAAATTCTCCGGAAATGTTTGGATTCATGGACAACTGAATGTTTTGCTTCTAACGCATGTCTCAACTTTCACGTTTCACATAATAATAAAATATGTACGCAGTCTCCTGACTTTTCGAGTTGTATAATTAAGAACGCATGAAATGTGCACTTTTAGTAAAAAATGCAGGAATGCAAACAGATAATGTCAATGCAATGCCGTCTGTCGCTTTAACCAGGTACGTTTTATTCGCGTTTGGTCCAAGAAATCCATTCTTTTCATGAGCCTTGTCTCCTTTACTGCTGTAGAAAAAGGGAAGAACCACAGATATAGATACCTCTATACTTCACCTGCTTGGAAAACGATTCACTTCAGACGAAGGTTATTTTCACAATGGCCACCATCTTCGGATCTCATCATCCCCTCGAAAGCAGCTAACAATATTCATAACATCATATGAAAAATGTCACTCACAACTCAAAGCTTTCCGTACAATCAGGCTCAAAAGTTCATGGCAGAACTTCAGTCGTGAGAAATCTCTCTAACAGATGAGCCTAGAGATTGAAGGTTTGGTGGATAGAAAGGAATGCCGATAAGGCGGATGTCTTGCTGCCGCTTGTACAAGAAAACCGACAGGACACGAGAGAAATGTTGGCATCTACACTATAAATGTAAACAGATACAGAATTACAATTACATTGCAAAAATTTATATATGACTGTATCTCAAAGGGGACATATTATGGAAAATCACTTTTTCCAGCGCTCGTGCGCATACATTCGGGTAAGAAATTGGAGTTTCTTGAATGCGCATTAACAAGCCGTTCGGATTTGGCTCCCCTTTCTATGTCACAAGGCGAGCTCATTAGAATTATACCGCCATCCCATCTGAGTGTCTCTACTCACAGCTTCGGAAGCAGGAATATTCATGAGGAACGTGCTACGCGATTGGCTGGCGGAAAAGGGGGGTGGAGTGAGCAGGGGCTTATTATCATTTAAAGGAACAGGCACACAAACCGGCCGTTCTGAACAGCGCTGTTTAGACAATGTGAGAAGGGAACTGTGGTGTGCTACCCTTGAGCTATTTTGACCCAGGCATGTCACAGACATTTCATTAAGACCTCAGGGAGCTGTGTCTACTTGTGGAAAAGGGGTATAACGAGTCACCTTTAATACATCATGTCAAACTGTCAAATGCACTCCTCATATACAGCAATGACAGATGTTTAAAGAAAGAAAGGTCATTTTAGAAAATGTTGCCGATGATACGACTTATAAAGTCATTCCGGATGGATCAGTTTTAGATGAGGATTTCTCGAATTTCTAAAACAATTGTTTCATTGATTAGAGTTATTGTTCTCGAGGAGAGATCAGAGAGCCAAATGTCCAAACGCTCATGTGAGATCGAAGCCAGACTGCTAACAGTCGCACGTTCTTACTAGCAAACTAGGTCGTGGTCATACGCATCCAAACACATAATTAGCATACAGATTCATTTTTGAAGTAGAACAGCCAGATAAAATGTCTAACTTTCTGTTTACACGCAGTCTCTGTCAACAACACTGTCTGCTCAGATAAAGTCAACAGAATCCACGGTAAAAAAAAAAGAAAAAAAAAAAGAAAACCCAGTCCAGAAAGTAAGAGTGGAGGCGTTGATACAGATCAAATTTATTTTTGCTTATTTACGTGTTTGAGCTGCGTACGGTGGCCAAATATAATTGCATTAAAATTGCAAGGACAAAATAAGAATTTTAAGCATCTGAAACTTTTAAAAGCTTCTTAAGGCCAGAGATGAATCATCACGTAATTTGGCATTCCGAGCCGGTTGCTTGTTTTCGTACAGCCAAAGAACTAAACACACAGACAGTGATTAAAACATGCAAAACTCTATCATGTCAAGATCTAAAAAGCTTTTTGCGTGCAATCCAGCAGAGCAAGCCTTCTTCCACAAAGTTAATTATACGTTATTTTTGATGCCGCATCTCTTCCAAGGACTTGCCGCAAATGACTCCGTGGTCCACTTTATTATTACGGTTTATAGCTCAAGCTTTCCCATGAAGCCTGCTGAAGTCAGGAACAATAGAAGTGGCAATGCTGTAGTAGTAACACCTCCTGGCATGCTGTTATAGAAAAATAATCAACGGTAGAGTGGTGTGATGAAGCCATAACAGCACAGCCTGAAGTGCTTTATTGCTCTGATTTCCTTCCAGACCCGACTGGTGCTGAGTGGAGACTCATGAAGTGTTGTGTGCACATGTGCATGGTAGTTCTTTATTTTAACATGTGATTACTGATTATTTCGATAATTGATTAATCTGCCCATTATTTTCCCCCGTTAGTCAATTAGTTGCATTTTAATCAGCACTACTACGGACCTTTTTCTAGACTAGGCTTAATTAAGTAGCAGTTTATCAGATAATCCGACAGAGCTGGAGGATATTAACGGACGTGAGCATCGTTCACTCTGGTGACGGTGAGAAATGGTGAGAAAGTCCTACTGATGTTTTTGCTCCACCATTTCCACCTCGTACGCAGTGTTCCTTGCAAATAAGTTTTAGAATCAGTTTTTTATTGCACGTATTCCGTTACTCCCCAAGACTGAATGTGCTGTAAATAAAAAGTACTACATTTCCGCTCATTTGAATGTTTAACCTTTATGAACATAAAAGTGTCTGAATGAAATTGGAGTGAGCCAGTGTTCATTAGCCCATGATAATCAGAACGCGTTTAACGCTAATTGGCAAGGTGACTAGAACAAGGAAGCCTCAGAATAAAGATTGCAATGGATGTAATTCAGCATCTTTATCTATTTATGCCCAATTATATCAGTCAAAGATATAAACAATGCCGGATAATTATTCAGATATGCAACAAGCGACACATTGACGCGCTGGTGAACTGATACGTAAATATACATCGCATCCTCTCTGATCATGATCCGTTTAGCAATGTTAATGTGCATCATATAACATGTCTTTTTTATTTTTTTTTTTTGCTGCCAGGATGTGTCATGTATATCGAACCAGCCTGCAGAGTTTAACTTAGCATGGATAATGTGTCAGTGTCTGTGTCAGTGCAAATGAGAGGCATACGAGATAGAGCAACGTAGCAGAGCATTGCATCTCTTAGCGGATGGTTGAGCTGAGTCGATCAAGATTAACGCAAATAAGTTCTCCAGCGTTCTTCTACCTTCTTAAAAACATGCTAGACTGGCTATGCTAAATTGTACCAATAAGACAAATAAGTTTGCACCTACAAGCGAGCTACAAATTATAAATGTCCTTTATAAGCTACTGGTTCTTGTGAGATTTGCCAAAAGAGAGCTGACACGTCTTTAAAACTTAAACCATAAAGATGTGCAGTTTAATTATTCTTTGTCGCTAACATCAGCAGGAGTCATTTTAAGAGGGATCTAGCTGTATAACGTAATCAAGATGTAAATGAGAACCTGAGGCTCATTAGGCGGAACAAACTAGGACAGCTTGGAGATTTATTGAAAAAGGGACTCCGGCTAGATGGGCATAAAAGCAGCCAACGGCACACCAAAGACATCAAAAGGTGCACCGATGGAACTAAATGTCTCCAGCTCAAGAGGCTGACGCAACATAGAGGAGAAAAACTTGAATAGAAGTACGGCTAATGAGATACCGGTCATCCTTATGCGGAAAAAGCCCCAAATATAAGGACAGCGGATTAAGATGCGCCATCTTATTGCCCTGACAGATGTGAAGTCGCAGGGTTGTGTTGGGAAATGTTGCGTTTCTGTAATGGAAGCGGGTGACTTCCTGTTCTATCTATTTGTATGAGATCAAATAAGAGCCTTAATTCTACAAGTTCAAGTTAAAGACCTTCTGCTGAAGCCGTGTAGTAGGATCTACAGCTAGAACATAACAGCACAGTAATCAGTAAAATGCTAAATATAATAGCTCCTGGTTTAACAGGAGTTGAGGTGTGCTAGCTGGCTAAGTGAAGGACATCCGTGAGCAGGTCTTCATCATTAAGGGACCTGTTAAAAAATAGATCATATGAGAGGCTTTTAATAGAACTGAACAGCGCCTGGAGCAGAATCGAGTCAGTCGGAGACCTGGACGGGACCAAGAAGACATCGCCTATGTATAGAGAGAGAGCAAGCAGGGGGCCTGGCATTTGTTAGAAAAGCTCCGGAGCAGACAAACTGCTGGATCTAGTTCTTCAAAAAGATCTTACAATTTCCCATCTGAATCCGGATCTAAATCCGGAGCTGATCCACGAGGCAGACCTAGAGTCCGGCCCAGAAATTCCATCACGCCCAGTGACTGCACCTGTTACCTGTTAAATCCTACCAGCTCACTCAGCTCTAATCTTTCAGAAGATTTTCCATTTCAACAACGTCAGTTTGGAGGCTTGGAAAGTGAAACCACTGCAAGAACAGGCTAGTCGAGTCACACATCCGTCTCTGCAGAGAACTTTAGGTCAACTTATTTCAAGCATCTACAGCGTTTTCAGTGCGTCATGGTGAACATTTGGAGCCTCGAAAACTATGTCCAAGATCTCTATTTCCACTTCGAAGAACATATTTTCCCAAGCATATTGCACCGACTCATCCAACTCTACTGAGTGAAGGTAGGATGATTTTCTTTTTTGACGTTTTAGTAAATCTTAACAGCCAGTCATGTTAAATTGTAACCTGAAATTGAAGCTATCTACATTTTAAATTCTTTTCTCTGGTCCATTCTGTTTCCGTATGGTTATTGTTGGTGTGAAGGAAAAAGGAAAGGAAAGATTTTGTTTTGCTTGCATATTTAGTTCAAAGCTTCCACGTGAATGAAGGGGGAAAAAAACGTGATGGGTTTCATAACGGTGAATTTGGAGAGGTTTTGGTGCATAGCGAGCTAACAGGTCGCGTGAACACGCTTTCAAGACCAAAACAACCCTTTGGATTCTGGGAAGGGTGAGCCGAACCCTTTAAAGTGGAAGTTTCCATCTTTCATCACTAATGGAAGTCAGGAATCAGCTTTCATTCCAGTATTCTCGGGTTTTCAGTTTTCATTTTATATCCTCGGGTTAGATTCAATATTCAGAGATTTTCGCGATATATTTTCAGGGATTTTGGTTTTTTTTTTAATGTAAGTGCTGTTGTGGGAAAATAATCACCAGTGGGGTGCAGTGGGTCAATCCAGATATTGACATAAGAATATGAGAAAGTAGAATAAAAAAAAAAAAATGACAAGCTTAATGAAGAAATGATGATGCACTAAAGAGCAGAAAAAGCTAGCTCGGGTTTAGGGTTGACGATGATGAAAACTGGAAAGAATTGAAAGGTACGTAAAAAGCTGAACCTCCACCTGAAACTCACGGAACAAAGATCTAGACATGAACATTAATAATGCGCTTGACCTCGCAGAGGTTATACATTCATCATTATTCAGCATGTTTATTCATTAGGAGGGTGATTTTCAAGGAGGAATCCTAATCTTAGGCTAGCTGTAGAGGTTCTGGTCAAATCCTGATGAGCTGCTACTCCTACATTCTGTCTTAAAGGGGAAAAAAAATACCTAGAAGATGGCGTACATGTGCATTTGTACTGGAGCCTATCATTTCATTATGCGCCTCAGGGTTTGACATCTTTATTGCTGCAAATACATCATTTTTTCACCTCCATTTTTCAGGTAACGCACCGGGCACCTCTGTGAAAGTATTGGGACTGAGAAGCTCAGAAAATGACACGAAGAGCAACAGCAGTATAAGATTTATGAACCAGCTTTCATATCAGGTGACAGCAAAAAAAAAAAATGGTACGCATTAAGGCAAGAAAATAGCCGGCGAAATTATGAGGCTTTCTTTCTGTCAAAACAGGAGCCGGGCACTTTGAAGCACTCTGCTAAAGCAACCTGAGGCAGTGCTGTGTAATTATTTAACACTTAAGCCCACTAGACTCGAATCAACGATGTATTTTTCATGTTTCATATGACGAATTATAACTTCGCCGAAAGGGTTTAGGCCTGTAAAGGTAATAATTATATCTGCTTGCTGTCTTGTTCCAGAGACTGGGTCAGTGATAAATATTTACTCATTTATGAACATGCATGCTAGACATTAGGAAAAATTTCCAGCACTTTCTTTTAAAGCTTACATGCACACATGACAAAAAAAAAAAAAACGTTTGTAATATGACACTGCATTATTTCACACCTATTAGTCCGTTTGCCAAGCCTTTTGCTAGGTGGTTTGGTTTCACCCCCAAAAAATTATTCATAAAGGATGAAAATGTCCTCGTAAAAACCCTTTTATTCAGTGTTCACAGAGCTGGCACTAGTAGATAATTATAGATTGGATAAATACTCTGTATTTATCTACGTTTATCAGCCTGTCATTAGTGAATTTGCTAACTTATCCATGTATTTTACTAAGTACTGTAAGGAAATATGGCTGGCTAATACAAACTACCCTTAAAATACTTGCAGTGTATATAATTATATTTTCTTGGCTTGACCTGAACCACTGCAATTTTTTTTATTTTCAGCTCCGTGTTCTACGCTTATGCAATTTCAACCCCCTTAACATTCGATCCGGCTTTAATGGGGAATTCCTCTTTCGAGTGTGTCGGAGAGAAAATCTGCTCCA
>JAQQZR010013404.1:0-24452 GCA_030068235.1 Notoglanidium macrostoma
AAGTGACCACCATAATGTTTCAAGGAGTGGGCTGTTGAACCCCAAACTATTGTCACTGAGTGATCATTCATGCCACTTAGTGCACAGACATGCTCAGGCATGACATTGTTTCAACTTATGTACTAATAGCGAATTCCCAGTTCATGACTTATGCATGACAGATGGCATGATATGGAACAAACTATGCTTAACTTTGTTGTGATGACAACAGTGTTGTGCCCCCTCTTTGGTATGCGCTGGCAACCCACAATGCAAAATTCGTGCAAGCATCAGGGCTGCTTTAGCTGGGATATTCACTGAAGAATTTACTGTAAAACTACAAGAATGTTGGGATACCAAAACGCTTAAAGCATTTCAAAGATGACATCTGTGACTAAATGTGGAACTTTGCATTTTTTTCTTCAATAATGCTGTTGCACTGTTGCAACAAATTGACATCTCAGTTAGTTTTTGATTAATGAATTGAGATAATTGAATCGACTCTTTCTGGGATCGACATGTGAACTGAAAGCAGGATGGAGACTTGACACACAAAACATACATGGAGTATATTGTGTATGTCAATAATACACAATAGTTTATCAGCACTACTGGGGCAGAAAATAGGCTAGTTACCATTTTACATTTTTAAGCTAATTGATTCATATAGCTTCACTATTTGCTTTCTAAAAAAACATAAAGCTGTTATGGACAATTCAAGCAGGAGCATCATGCTTCTCCTTACATTCCCACAAAGGAATGATAATATTACTCACATTAAAACACAAGTTGTCATGAGGCCAGCAGGATAGAGTTTCCATCCCATAGAAAAGTCCTACTGATGTTTCTTTTCCACCATTTCACTCAAATGTTTTTATGAGGTGGCATAGTGCGCTTGCATCATAACGCAGATAAACTAATAATGAAATTATTGGCAATTTATTTTATTATTGATTTTACTTGATTTTGTCAATTAGTTGTTGCCCTTAAGCATTTTAAAATTGTAATCCTGTAAATAATCCACATTGTTACTAAATGTATCTGTAATCTGATTGCAGCATTTTTTTATGCAACTATAACGGAATAGTTACCTCTTTTGTATCCTAATTACATAACGCCATTACATGTATTCCATTACTCCACAAGCTTTGATCGAGTTCTTGATGAAACTTATCACTGCCTTGTTAGCCTTGTATTCTACCAAGCATTCCAGTATCCACATGTGGGGCATCGAATCATAAGCCTTCTTGTGGTCAATCCAGGCTGTGCTCAGGTTGCTCTGCCTAGTCTTTGAGTCTTGGGTGATTGCTCTATCAACCAAGTAGCTGGTGCTTTGACCCTCTGGTGTTGGTTCCAATTCTTTTCTGAGCTTTGCTCATGCATTGACTCATGTCTGGCTAGCTTCTCTGCTATGATGCCTGAGAGGATTATTGGCCTGTAGTTGGATAGCAGTATACGCTTCTGGAATCTTTCATGATCAGCATAGTCCTACCCAGCATTAGCCAATCTGGTTGAGTGCCAGTTGTTAGCAGCTCACTTATTTGTGCTGCCAGGCGGTCATGGAGTGCTTTTATCTTCTTCAACCAGTAGATGTATGTCATGTCAGGTCCTGGTCCTGTGCAGTTCTTCATGCCTGGGACTCGTTGCTGGATATCTGCCTTGGTTATTGTGACTGGTTCTTCTTCTGGGAGATCACTATGGTCTGCTCTTAGGTCTTCCAGCCACTTATGTGTGATGTGTTTTGTGTTATGTGATGCCTCCTTCTCCTATATGTCCTTCCAGTATTTCACAGTCTCAGCTCTGGTTTAATTTAATCTTCCTCTGCTGTTGTTCCCTTGCAGCTGTGAATACAGCCTAGATGGTTCTTGGGAGAACAGTCCATTTTTTCTTTTGGCCTCTGCTTCTCTGGTGTATCTCTTCAGTCTTGTGGCCAGAGCTGTGAATCTTTGTTTGACAGTTTCCCAAAGCCTCACTTATGGACATCTTTTAGTACTTCTTTATGGCACAGGACCTGTCTCTCATAACTCATTTCTACGCTTCTGTGAGCTGGCTGATCTCCAGGATTCCCTGATCTTGGCTTCCAACCTTCTTCTCCATGGTGGGCACTCTACATAATTGGTCTTGATTTTTTGTAACCAAACGTCTCCAGGATTACAGTGTGTAATGTCTGTGGCTATGCCATATTGCCGTCCTCTACAAGCAAATGTTCCTCCCGGCAGGATTTCCCTGAGGAAATTGGGGAATCCTAGCAACACGTAGGCTCACACGCCATAGAGGATTCCCTGAGTGGCTGGAGTCTAACCCAGAAGCGAGCTTCACGGCCACATGCACACCAAAGACACTGCACTGCACGAGCACAGTTTGTGATTATTGTTGTCACGTAACCTTTATTTCTTCTTTGTTTTGCAAATTTCTTTGTAAATAAATCACGAGTGGAATCTTGAGACATTTTTTGCCTCCTGGCTCTGTTTTGGTTGTCGTCTGGTGTGCTCGCTTAAATTGGTGGAGAATGCGAGCAGGCAACGACCAACCCCAGCTGACCGCCTTGGCCATTGACCCCGTGGTGTGGCATCTCCTGGAAGCCAACCTAGAGCAAGGACGGGTGAACCAGAAGCTCATGGAGGGACTATGAATAATGACCCAGGAGTTAGCCATGCTATGGATGCTCTCCGCTGCTGCCATGGCTCTGCCGAATCCGGCTCAGGAAGTGTTCTGCCATCCAACCAAAATGACTGCAGATGATGACTTCGAGGCATTCCTGGGGGCCTTTGAGCAGACGGCCATGTGGGAGGGGTGGCCGTGGCTCCAGACAAGCTCCTCACTGGAGAAGCGCAGTGTGCATACTATGCGCTACCTCCCGAGGAGGTGTCCGTGTATGCGGTACTCAAGGTTGAGATACTAGCATTCTGTGGCCTATCCGTGAGTAGAGCGGCCGCAGCCTTCCACTGTTGCACCGCCGGGATATGGAACTGCAGGCCCATGTTGACTAACTCCTATGGACCACACAGAGATGGCTACAGCCGGACCAGTTCACTTCTGAGGAAGTCATCCAATGAGTAACTGTTGACCGATTCCTCCAAGGCCTTCCCGGCAAACAACAGGCTGTAAGCTGGGCACAACACGTGGGAGCTAGCTGAGGCATTGGAGACGGCCCTGTCAATGCTTGAGATGTCCTGCCTTTGGCCCCGACCATTCTCCGCTGGCGTGGAGACCGGGTCAGCAGTGGTCCCAACCCCCGCCAGGAGGATCCTTACCTGTGCCTTCTGGGAGGGACGTCTCAAGCCGGATAGGCCAGCTGCCCCGAGAGCGTGGATGGTGGCGTGTAACATCCATGATGAGCCGGCCCCAGGGACACCCACAACCACCCTACGCCTAGAGGGACAGCCAGTCACGGCCCTCCTGGATACCTTTGGCAGCATCACCCTGGTGTGGCCAACAGCGCTGCCAGCCACCTCCCGGCCCGAAGACCGATTGCTCCTTACATGCGTCCACAAGGATGTATGGGAGGTGACGGCCACCGAAGTCCACCTGGGGCATCAAAAAGGTGAGTGGGCCGTGACTGTTGGACTAATTACATCCCTCCCTGTGCCCCTTGTCATAGGTCAGGACTGGCCTGGTCTACAGGAGGCCCTCAGAGACAAAGCCGAGGAGAGAAGAGCGTCACACCGTCGGAGACACCGCCCCCGCCGCAGATCCTCCAGTGAGACAGCCGCTAATCCTCCTCGCCAACAATGCCACGGCCGAAGCCAATGCAGAAGGTGAGCTCCCCTTTGACTCTAACCCTTTTCTGTGTGTGAGCCAACAGGTTGGCCGGGAGGGGAACTTTGGCAGGGAGCAGAAGGAGGACGTGCAGTTGAAACACTGCTGGGTCCAGGTGCTGTGGTTCAAGGAGGAAGAGACCCCCGTTGGACAGCAGCTGCCTACTTCTTCACACATGGGGACTAATGGCCTGGTGGAGCGGTTTAACCAGACTTCAAAACGCATGCTGCACCAGGTCGTCGAGAGTGAGGGACAGAACTGGGACCTGCTCCTCCCATACATGGTCTTTTCCGTCCGTGAAACACCTCAAGCCTCGATGGGGTTCACTCCGCTCGAGTTGCTGCTCGGATAGTGGCCCAGGGGGCTGCTGGATGTCACCAAAGAAGCCTGGGAAGCCCAACCCTCTCCGTTCCACTCCTAAGTCGAGCATGTGGGGGAGATGCAGGAGCGGATCGTGAAGGTGGGTCCCATAGTTCAAGAACACATGGCGGCGGCCCAGCAGGAGCAGCAAAGGGTCTATAACATCCAAACTTCAAATTTCAAATTTGGTGAAAACTGGACAAAATTTTGATGAAATCCAATATGGCAGAAATTTGGAATATGGTGTGCTACATTTCCAAACATCTTACCATAAGGTTTTATGGGCTACCATACACCCTATCCAGAAGAAGAAGTCGAATAATATGGAAAGATAGAAACACAGTGTGCCTACTCAGCTTTGCTGATTGTCCCCTGAAAAGATGAATAAGAAAAAGGAGAATCACAATGGGTGCCCATGCAGCTTCGCTGCTTGGCCCCTTGTTACTAACAAATTATACAAGCACTACCAGATCCTCAGAGTTCTGCTGTACCTTAATGGCAAGGTCACAGTGCTGGCTGGCTGTGGTGAGCTGCTCAATGTGTCTGTCCACCTCAGCCTCTGAGAGGCTGCAGGCGCTCTTCTTGCGACCACATACCACACTCTCCAGGCCCATCAGCACCCGTTGCAACTCTGAATTTAGATCACTGCAGTTATCTAAGGATAAAAGAGAACATGGCTCAGAGAATTTAACACATTTGGGAAATGTTAATCTCACACTACAAATGTTAATCTCAATACTACAATTAACTTAGTAGAGTTGTTATAGCAATTAGTGCTTAAAATGGGATCGCCATTGAGCACTAAAAAGCCTCACTGGGACAGGAACCATGCTGCTCAATGCTTGCTTTATAAATGTTTTGTTTATGAGAGGGAAAGGGGCAGTGAACAGGAGCGTTAATGATATTACTTCTGTGTTTATCTCACATTCTGTGACAATAGCTACAGAAAACACACCTGCTCTATTAAAACAGCAATCAAAAATTATTTGAACATATAAAAATGAACATTTCACAGATTTCAGATGAGAAAGGATGCAATTAGCAAGTTTTACCTATACTATTATCTAGCCAGTTATGTAACTACCTAGATTGTTTTGTTGTTGGAGTTTAATTAGCAGAACCAGAAATGATCAAAATTGCACCAACTGCTTATAAAATTATGTCTGATTTCAATAATTCCATTATCAAGAAATTTACACATCTGTAAGACCACAGTGAGCTGGCAATGTTATGGCAGATCTGTGTATTTTTGTTAAGCTCTTCTGTACTAGATACACTGGCTTTTAGACCAGACTACATCTTTCTCTTCTCTTGGTGTTCATAGTTAGTTTGATTATCCCATCCTCGTCAAGTGGAGTTGACCTGAGCATTGCTTCATCTAGTCTGAAACATTTTCTAACAAAGTTCATTTAGATGCTTTCTTTGCCATCTGCCTCATTTTTTCCATCACTCAACTAGTTAATATCCCCAAAGTGGTGATTAGTTAATGTATTACTTGACAGGTCTGTGCAAGCCAGTGTGATAAAGATGGGTGATAGAACTTTAAAAAAAAACAAAAAAACATTTTAAATACTTACACTTATTATAATAGATATATTTGGAGGCAGCACAGTGGTGTAGGGGTTGGCACTGTCGCCTCGGAGCAAGAAGGTCACCCAGGGTGCCTTTCTGTGTGGAGTTTGCATGTTCTCCCCATGCATGTATGTGTTTCCTCTGGGGACTCTGGTTTCCTCCCACGGTTAATTAGGTTAGGTTAATTGGCTTCTCTAAATTGCCCATAGATGTGATTGTGGGTGTGAATGGTCCCAGCCACTAGGGGGCACAGTTGGTGTTTTGTGGTGCCTGTCCCAAGCCCAGATGAATTGGGAGGGTTGTGCCACTAAGGGCATCTATTGGAAAAACCCCAGCCAAATCAATGAGGTGGACAACAGATGAATCGGGAGGGTTGCATCAGGAAGGGCATCCAGTGGAAAAACCTGTGCCAAATCGATGAGCAGGTGATGGATGATCCGCTGTGGTGACCCCGGATGGATCTTGAAATTTTAGCCGATCTTGAGCTTTTAGCTTTTTCTACTTGTGCAAGTATTTTCAAAACAGTGTATAGTGTATATGTATGTTCACATTTTATACTTCACATAATTAATAATGAATTCAGTTAGATTTCATTGTTCCCTACTAAAAAATAAGACAAGGTATGACTGTAAACCCACTCTACAACTTCAGCCTGAATATACAATCTTTCCAGCATGTTAGAAGGGGTTGAATATTATTTCTATATGAACAAAAGTTGAAAATTATTGTAATGTTATCTCCTCATGATTTTAACCTTCTTTAGTTTATGTGATTCACAAATTATAGGCCACTTAATTAGTTAAGATTCAAATTCAATTTTAGAGGACTGTTGCAGCTTTAGAATGCACAAGGTAATAAAAAGCCCAAAAGGATGTTGTGTTTAAAAAAAATTATTCTGTAGCACACCAGCTCAACCGTATCTTCAGACAGATGTATATATTAAGCTTGAGTGAACTGGAAATCAATCAATAGGCAAGCCACACATTCTGAAAAAGACTGAGGTATATTACAGTTTAATGGACACTGCTTTTAAATCACTCAACTGATTCCACTGCTCTTAAATTACTCAAGTGGGGACTAAAGAGAAAGAGAGCTAAAATACACTTTGGTTTATGATGACATTATCAACCTGATATGATTATGTGATTTCCTGTGATTTTTCCTTTTTTGGTCTGTCCTGCCATGGCATGGTTATGATTGCTGGTACCCAACTCATCCAAATGAGAGTAACCTATACCCTAAAAGCATAAATTTTTTCTGTTGTTAATGGGAAAGTAAGTGTAATGACATTCTAAACAAAGCAAGGTAAGATTTGCTTGGTTAGCTTTAACTTTGTGGCTAAAAATCTTGAGCCAGTTTTTGTAGCAAGCAGGTAAACAACCTTTTTTTCTAAAATTATTGATTAAGCCATAATTTATTTCCAATGTATGTATTCTAGCTAAAGGCTTCAATAGATTCATGAATGATTTATACTACAACAGGCAAGCTATATAATTCCTAGAGTGTCAATGAATGAAAGAACTCAATGAGCCACAGGTGAATCAACAGATTCCTTGTTGAGGATCTGTAGGAAAACAGTAAAATTACTTGCCCATGTCCAAAATTGACCTAAGTTTATTTTTGCACAATTTTTGTCTACTTTCATCTGACAGAGTAGCACTTAAATGAACTTTTTCCTGTCAACATAGCCCTGATATAGTTTATGACATCAATCTCTAAATCTCTTCAGTACTACCCCCACCCCCACCCAGACCAAATTCCATCCTCCCATTGTCAAACTTCTTTCTATAACTACATATAAGGATCCAAGAATTGATAACTCCATGCATGTATCCTTGTCGGGATTACTTACCTATGTCTGCAGTGACCAGCACTGACTGGTTTTCAGGTAATGAGGTACAAGACTTTTGATCAGGGTCCTGGTTCACACTCTGCTCAACTTCATTAGCTACCAGTTGGCTAGGGCTGAACTTGGAGCTCAACTCTGAAAACTCATCTTCTTTTCTGAGAGAGAGGGAGAAATAGACGGGGGGTTAAATATAGCAATGACGGGAGTCAAGCAGAACAGCAGGGTATAGTTGCATTGGAAACTTCATGATCCTGGACTGTTTTAGGGCATAGTCTTGAATCATTTCACCAAGTTTGGTTTAGATACTTAAAAGCAATACTGATAAATAGCCTTATATCCTGTGTGTTGGCTTCACTGTAGAATATGATGTCAAAACTGGACATTTCCAGACCTTAGAATCCAAAAAGGAAAAAAATCATGATTTTATACCTAAGATATTAAGAGAAATTAAAATAACACTTTTTTTTTTATTTAAGTGCCAATGGGGGTAAAATTTTACCTTTTACCTTTCAGCAGGGTCTTGAGTCAGTCCATCTAGTTTGGTGTAAATATATAAAAGTGTTGCTAAAATATGGGCTCATTTCATGTTTGCTGGCTTTGCCACCAATTTTGGTTGGCAGTTACTAACAAACAGATTCAAAGAGCAAAACTCCACCTTAGTAATGCTTACTAGTAATTACCTTAGTAATGCTTACGGACCATGCATTACTTACGTTAGTCCGAACATCATCTGTGCTACATTTGGTGAAGAGTGGACAAATTTTTTGGCCTGTGAAAAAAATTCAAACCTTTTGATAAAATCCAGCATGGTAGCCACATCGATTATGTTGACATGACAAATTGCCATTTCTTAGCCTTGGGTTCACACATGCTATCACCGGACACAAGGCTACTACATCAAGTTATTTGCCAAAATACATTGTTGTTTATGACAGCTTCCCCCAGTGGTCAAATGATGCAAAATTCTTTGTGCTTCCTCAAAATGGAGTCCAGAATTTATGTTTCAAGTTTGGTGTCGATATATATCAAACACTTCGAGATCAAAGAGACTAATCTTGGTTCCAAAATTTTGTGGCTCATTATCTCTTTGTTTCTTTGCAAATCCTGCCTTACTACTGATGAGTGGCTTGCAAGGGTTGGGAGGGTTACTTTAAAAATGTTTTCTGATACAGTTACTAATTAACTGTTTGAAAATGTAAATCAATATTGAAAGTAATGTAACTGATTACTTTCTGTTACTTTTGGATTACCTCATACCAAATATGCAGATGATAACAGCATTTTCACAGCTGGAACATCACTGTACTCTGATGTTGTTCCACTTTTCTGACTTAAAGACAAAATAATGGTGAAATTTCCACCAAGTGAACACATTTCCATTATATCACGAGTCCATGATATTGAATTGGCAACTGCAAGATTAGCTATAATATCATGCAAGACCAGAGTGATGTTGTGAGACTCGTGAAGTGTTGTACTGTATGCATGTGCATTGTAGTCATTCTTTATCTTAAAATGTATTTCAGGGCTGCACCTACCGATTATTTTAATAATCAATTAATCTGTTGATTATCTTTCTCAGCATTACTACAGAACATTTACTACAGCATTTTCTTAGCTAGGCTTAATTAAATAGCACTTCACTAATAAAATTTATGACATTTATCAGATAATCGCTCACAGCATGAATATATTATCAAATGCTCACATCAACCAATTGGGACAGTGGGACTAAGGTATAGGGAATATGCACGGTGTTTGCTGCATATCACTTTTTTATTCACTTACCATACTTTTTGAAACTGTGTGTCTGTATTTCAAGCCATGGTTTGTTCAAATTTCAAACAGGCACATTCAAAATAAAGATAAAATAAACATCAGCTGCCTGTTTCACTCACTGAATCTCTCAAATGTTAAGATCATTTTGCTTGCAGTGTGTGCATGTGAGGAGAATTCAATAAAATTGTGTTTGTATAGTGCTTTTAACAATGGATCCTATCACAAAGCAGCTTCACAGAAATATATAAATTCTTGTTATAAACTATATCTATAAATTTATATATATCCTTAATGAGCACGCCTGTGGTGATGGTGACAAGGAAAAACTCCCTGAGACAACATGAGGAACTTTAGAGGAACCAGACTCAAAAGGGAACCCATCCTCATTTGGGTGACTCTGGATAGCGCAATTACAAATAACACATAATATCGTATAATAGTGCAATTACGTATAATCATGTTATATTGTCAAAAAAAGTTGTGTAGCACAAAATTCACTATAGTTTTAATATGAAGCTATTTTGTTGAAGTTTTCAACTGATTCACTGATGGAGACTTGAGTGCAAGACGGTGATAATAACCCCAACCAGAAGTAAGACATCAGGATGACTTAGGCTGGCCTGGAAAGCAAAAGGGGTCAGGATCACGAGTATTTCAGGAGTAGCATGTGTAGCCCGACAGAGAGAAAGAGAGAGGAACAGATTGTTGGGTATGCTTATTGTCTCATAATGGATGACATTATAAGATGTGTATATTATGTGCTGAGTGCAAGCAGGAATTCTAGCAAAACTAGCTATGACAGCATAAGTAAATATTTCTAAATAAATATTACAGCATACTTCTTGTCTTAGCAATATTTCTGAGATGAAAGAAGGCTGTCCTAGTAATATTATCTACATGAGCTTCAAATGAGAGACTGGAATCAATAACCACACCAAGGTCTTATACTTCTGCACATGGTGAAACAGAAATGCCATCCAGGTGCAGATTCAGAGATTAGTCCAGTAACACAGAACTTTATAATGTATTTAAAACATTGGATCATGCTAATCCTTATTACCAATCAGTTATTTGGTAGGAGACATATAATGGTCATAAGGATTTCCTGGCTGCCAGGTCAAGTTCTGTGGGGTCTGAAGGTGATCCAATCAAAGTTGATAATTCTGGGAGATTATAGATAAAACTCTGTTCAGTAGTTGATGTACATTTGTCATGATAGCATGGCAAGGTGCATATGTTATAACTGAGAAACTTTAAAAAGAAATTAGATAATTATCTGAAAGTTTCAGACAGTGTGACTATATTTTCTATACTTAATCCGAAAGTTAGTATTAGATCAAGAGTATGACCACCATTATGAGTGGGTCCTATTACGTTCTGATTAACCCCTACTGAATCTAAAGTGTACTAGAACGCTGCTCTCCGAAGAGCTTCTGGGTTATCAAAATGAATTTAAAAGTCTCCAACAATTAATGCTTTGTCTAAAGAGACAACCCGAATTGAGATGAACTCTGCAAATTCACAAAGGAATTCAGAATATGTTCCTGTGGGTCTGTAAATAGTAAAAGACTGAATAGGCCCATTTTTGTGTGGCTACATATGTTATGTTAGTATAAAGAACTTCAAACACATTGAATTTATGTCCAGGTTTGTATGATGCCTAGATCATCATAATTATAATTTTAATTTTGATACCTAATTATTATTTATATATTATATGAATAACCGCCTCCTTTGCCAGTTAGAGAAGGTGCATATAATAATATCTGGAAGGACTTACTTCATTTAATTTCTACACACTCATTTGGCTTAGACCATGTTTCTGTTAAACACAGTACATTAAACTCCTGATCAGTAATAATTTCAATAAGTGCTTTAGATGTAAGAGTTATATGTTACGTCTGCGTGGTTTGTTGGGACACATTTCGAAGGACGGGAGACGTAACCGTGAAACTCATCTTGAGTTTATTATTTACACTATATACACAGTTCAGGCAGAGGTAAAAAAAAGGCAAGCAAAGAGTAATCCATAAACAGAAACTAGGTCAGTCAATCGGCAAACAGTATATCACAGAATATCCAAAAGGAAGAAAACAGAAACAGAGGGCAGAGTCCAAAACACAGAAAAGTAATCACAGGTAATCAAAAGTCTTGGCAATAGTAAACGTGGGGGTTAAGCTAATGCTTCGCAAATTCGAAGCGCAAATGAGAGTCCTTTTAAACATAGCATAATTAGTCTCTGAATTGGATGCAGATGCATCCAATTACTGGTCATGTGATCAGGCTGAGAGTGTGAGCTTGTGGGGGCTGTAGTCCTCCGTCGCGAGAGATCAAAAGCACTACGTAAGCCGCTGAGTTCATCGGGCGCACTCACGTGTGCCATAAGGAGCAGGTCCTGACAGTATAACATATAATCAAATGTGCTTGCTGTACATTCAGTATAATCTAATTTTATGTTAATTAATTTACTAAAACAAACTCTGAGTATTTCTACATTTTTGTTTAACTCAGAGAACAGACAAAGTCTTAATATAGTGGAACCTGAGTAATGACTCAGTGCAACTAGCGGACTGTCGGTTTAGAATGCTTGTCTGCTCCCTGGCCTTGGTTCTAGATTGTCACAGATTAACTAAGCCTGTTCTATAACTACAAGCTATGCTGCAAGAAATCAGAGCAGCACCTTCCCAAGTGGGATGAGCTCTGTAACAAATAACAAATAAAGTCCACATTGTTTTTGGAACATCAAAAGGATATCCAGCAATCCTGCTGTAAGCTACATTGCCATGCCGCAATGGGATGGGGCCAGAGCATATTACTGCATCGAACATTGCCTTTACTAATGTAAACAACTTTAGAAAGTCACCCATTTGCTCCGCTGTGAGAACACTTATGCCGGAGTTGGGGGATTGCTAACTCTGACTAAGGTATCCAAACTTTCCCCTACATACATTACACTGCTCTCACTCTCACTAACCCTCTCTTCAGACAGGATGTGCACCTCTAAGTCTGCAATCTTCTCTGTCAGAGAGCTAACTAATATACATTTATCACAAATAAAACTATTACTAATGTAATAATGTTAACTAACATTGTTAACTTACTAACAGAGGAAGAATGACTAAACATCAGGCACTGAACAAGCTGAATGATTGCCATGATGAATGTTTAACATACCTTAGTAAAATATTTGTTGGTATTATTTTCAGCAGATCCGACGCGGATGGCTTGCTGCCTTTAGATGAGGGGAAAAAATGCTTTCTCCAAAAAAAAGAAGATATGACAGAAAGAAAAAAGTGAAAAGAACATGAAAAAATGATAGCACAAAATTATTGATGAAAAACAGGGAAAAAGGGTATTTTTAATAACACCCACACTGGCAAGAAACTGCTGGCAAAAGAGTTGAAAAAAGGATCTACAAATCATTTTCAGTGTGTGAAATCGACTCCAAAGTTTTGCAGTTGACTCTTAGATTTCAATGGCTTTTTGGGATCCACTTCGATGTCAACCAAAAGCAGGATGGAGACTTGATGTGATACAGTATATTGTGTATGCTAAGAGTATACAATGTTTTATCGGCACTAATGTGTTGGAAAAATAGGCTTATTCAACTTTTTGCAAGCTAATTGATTCATATGTCTTTGTTAGTTGCTGGCAAACAAAACATTAGCTGTTCTGGATGGTTCAAGCAGGAACATCACGCTTCCACTGTTCCTCACATTCCCACAAATTATAATATTATTCACATTAAAATACAAGTTATGTCAAGAGGCCAGCAGGGTAGTGTACTGTAAAGA
Organism: Notoglanidium macrostoma; assembly: GCA_030068235.1. Lineage (NCBI taxonomy): Eukaryota > Metazoa > Chordata > Actinopteri > Siluriformes > Auchenoglanididae > Notoglanidium > Notoglanidium macrostoma. Next base: position 13,093 of record JAQQZR010013404.1, read on the forward strand.
GTTTTCCTACCATAAAGTTGTACTGTTTTTCTGCTGTGCTATTTCAGTGTGTTTTTATGAAGTAACACAGCACACGCCATGTGCTTCATGAAGCAGTTCAACTAATAATGAAGTTAATTGGCAATTATTTTTTTTATAGATTTTAGTGATTTTGTTAATTAGTTGTTGCAGCCCTTATGTATTTTAAAATTGTAATCCTGCCAAATAATCCCCATTGTTAATAAATGTAGCAGTAATTTGATTACAGCTATTTTCTGTAACTTTTGGGAAATACGGTCAACTGTTTTGTATCCTAATTACATAATGCCATTCCATGTATTCCATTACTCCTCAAGCTTGGTGGTTTGCAACTTCTGATGGCCTTTATTAGATTAAACTTTATTGTCATTATACATGTATAAATACAGGGTAACGAAATATAGTTTTGCATCAAATCAGAAGTGCAAATAGCAGCAAGTGCAATAAAAGCAGATTATGTACAGATAAGGGTGGTGTAGAAGATGTGAATAGTTATGTACAGAGGTGGGAATAGTTATGTTCAGATTATGTACAAATAAGTATACAGAAGTTCTATATCGCTATACAGAAGGGCAAATATACAGATGTACTATGGACAAATATACAGATGTGTTGATGTATACAGATATACAGATGATCTGTATAGCATACAGATGTTCTATATTGCTATACAGATGGGCAAATATACAGATGTACAATGAACAAATATACAGATGTGCTACCTATATACAGATGTACAGATGTGTAATAAACAGATCTACGGAGTGCTATGAATATATCCACAGTACTGGAAGAATAGCACTGTGAACAGACTATAATAGTGAACAATGTAAGTGTAAGTACGTACTATAATAGTGATTTATGCTATGACAGTGTCCCAAACTATAGCAGTAACTAATGTAAGTATACAGAGAATGTTGAGAACGAATGACAGTCATTGTCATGGTCATTGGGAGGGATGAGGGGGAGGAGGAGTATAGAGGGTTAAGTGTGTGTGGATGGGAAGGTTCAGTGGGAGACTGAGTTCAGTAGGGTGGCAGCTGTGGGGAAGAAGCTGTTCCTAAACCTGCTGTTTTTAGTCCGGAGGTTCCTGTAGCGCCTTCTGGAGGGGAAGAGCTAGAAGAGTCTGTTGGCAGCATGAGAGGAGTCTCTAAGAATGCTGCATGCCCAGCGTAAACATCTCTTCTTGTGGACATCCTCAATGGCAGGAAGGGGAGTTCCTGTGATGCGTTGGGCGGTTTTCACCACCCGCTGCAGTGCCTTGCTGTCAGCAACAGAGCAATTCCCATACCAGACTGTGACACAGTTGGTCAGGATGCTCTTTATCACACAGCGGTAGAAGTTACCCAGTATGTCAGCAGACAGGTGGTTCTTCTTCAGTGTCCTCAAAAAGAAGAGACACTGATGGGCCTTCTTGACCAGGCTGGAGATGTTGGTTGACCAGGACAGGTTCTCCGAGGAATTTAAAGCTGGAAACCCATTCAACAGCCGTACCATTGATGTGGATGGGGTCATGGGTGTCTCCCTTCTCCTTCCTGAAGTCCACAATGAGCTCCTTGGTTTTGCTGGTATTCAGGAGCAGGTTATTGTCCCCCCACCATACAGCTAGGTGCTTTATCTCTTCCCTGTAGTCAGACTCATCGTTGTCACTGATGAGACCGATCACCGTGGTGTCATCTGCAAACTTGATGTTGGAGTTGGATCCATACATAGGCCTGCAGTCATAGGTGAAAAGGGAGTGGAGGAACGGGCACAGCACACAGCCCTGTGGAGTGCCAGTGTTGTGGTAGAGCAGTTACATCCTGACCTAAGATGCGGAGTTCTGTTGGTCACAAAGTCCATGATCCAGTTACATATAGAGTTGCTGATTCCAAGATCCACAAGTTTAGTGATCAACTTGGAGGGAAGAACTGTATTGAATGCTGAGCTGAAGTCAACAAACAGCATTCTTGCATAAGTATTATTGTTGTCCAGGTGTGAGAGTACACAGTGAAGCGCTGTGGATTCAGCATCCTCTGTACTCCTATTGCTTTGGTAGGCAAATTGGTGAGGATCCAGTGTGGGGGGCAAGCATTTCTTGATGTGTGCCAGGACTAGTCGCTAGACTCATATTCATCTTTTGGTCTCAAGCGCAAATGTCTTCAGTGTATAGCAAAAACAAAAGAATTGGCCTTACCATTCCAATACTTTTGGAGGGAGCTGTATATAGAGAACATTTCTAACATATATTCTCTATGAGGTACCATAGTACAACCCTGTTTCAAAAAAGTTGAGAGGCTGCTTAAAATGTAAATTAAAACAGAATGTGATGATCTGTAAATCAGGTAAACCTGTATTTAATTGAAAATAGAACAAGGCAACATATCAGATGTTGAAACTGAGAAATTTTACTGTTTTTTTGGAAAATATATGCGATATACATTTTGATGTGAGCAATAGGTTCCCAAAAACTTGGGACAGGGCATGTTTACCACTATGTTGTATTATCTTTTCTTTTAACAACACCCTATAAAGCTTTGGAAATTGAGGAGACCAGTTGCAGGACAGTTTTCAACTTCGCCACAGTCCATCTTAAATGAGCTCGGGCCCAGAGAAATTGGAAGCCTTTCTAGATTGTGTTTATATGTGGTTTTTGGAAGTGTGACTAAGCCTATGAAGTGATTTCCACTATAGAATCATGTCTGTTTTTAATGCAGTGCCTCCAGAGGGCCCGAAGATCACCGCCATCCAAGACTGTTTTTTTTTTTGGCCTTGTATTGCATACAGAGATTTCTTTGGATTCTATGGATATAATATACATGATATATAATATACATGATGCAATCCCAAATTTTTTTTTGTAATTTTATGTTGAAGAACATTATTCTTAAAGGACCTGCTGTGAAAAATCTTTTATGTCTATGTGACTTGGGGATGTACTAGGACTTTCAAAGTGGACAGTAAACTTCCTAGTCTGTTGTGGCATTAAACAATAAATAGGCAGAGAAAATAGGCCAATTAAAAACCCTGTCCTTGGTACATAGCACAGTGTATGCAGCCCCCTCCATTAACAAAGAGTATGACCACCCATAGCAATCTGAATCAAGAAGATGGGGTGGAGTCATCTATACAAAGTTATTTAGCAAAACAACAAAATGGCTTAATTTCATTTTATGGCAAGATTCCGCAACCCAAGCTGAGCCAATTGACCAGCATGGAGAGGCGCCTAAATAATAGCTGATGTCTCCAAGGTCAGACTGCTTGAGCCAGAGACATCTCTTACATTCACTGACCTATGCGTTACCTGGAAGGATGTGGCAACATGCAAGCTAATGCCCCACTGCCCTGGCACAGCTCTGCTCCAGTTGATGGCCTAGATTCTAAGCTAAAACTTCAGGGACCGGTGCCTTAAATTTTACAGAGACATGGCTAACCAAGGATATCCCGGACTCAGTTATTCATCTACAATACAACTCACTCCATACACCGCAGCAAACAGACATCTGTTGATTTCTTCTTACCTTAGTTAGCTTGCATGACCAAAGCCCTCAGTAACATTACCCTGTCAGCTAGCATTAACATTCTTTCTATGATGCTAAATTTTTATAATTTAATAGTTTAACAAACGTCGTTTGCGATCTGAATTGACTGCATTATTGAATTGATATGCACTCCCTCACTTCAGGCAGTAGGCTGTTCTAGTTCGGTTTAGCTTGGCTAGATGGTTAACAAGTGTTACCCAGTAATGTGACTAGTCTCACAAACTGTGTAATGGTTAAATGGATATAGTTTAGGTAATATTTGTTTCCTACACAATGAGCTGGATGTCATCATAAAAAGAGCAATGTGAAAATTTCCAAAAATAAAATGTTCAGGCACTTCAGGCAGTAAGCTGTTGTTTAGCTTGGCTAGGTAGCTTACCCAGTGTTAGCAATGTAACAAGTCGTACAAGCTATGAAATTATTATATGCTAATAGTTTCGGGAATTATGTTTTTGAAGTGTAAAATCATGACTATGCTCACTATCACAATAATATCTAGTATGGTATGGTATAACATAGCTTATGTTATACATTAGCCCTGCAGTGAGTAGCATTGCATAGGTATGTGACAAAAAAAAAAAATCCATAACTTTTTGCTGCCAGTAGATGGTAGTAGCATGAAATTACTTTTAAAGTGACACGAAATTTGTGTTGATACCTTTATAAATAAGTTTGTGGATAACAGAGCTCTCCTATCATGATGTTAGCAAATCAGAACGAGGCTATTTACATACTATTTAAAGGCACACTTCCAAAATTTAAAGAAACATTCCCAACCTCAGTATGTTATATCCTAAAGGGTTTAGATTCTAAAATGGCATGAGAAAAAGGAACCATGGCATATTTTATTTGTGTAGGCAAGTATCACAAATTTAGGGAGGGGTGGCATACTTTCTCCTCCCTTTCAATACAGTGACACTAGAGAATCATGGGTGTCTATGTAGAGGTGGGTAGATAGCACTTTCCTCTAACCATGTTACACTGTGTCTGATGCTGGTGAGAGCTGTCTGGTGTTTGGGAACTGACCATGACCAAATTATCGAGAAAATTAGGGGGAAAATGCTATATTTTGATTATATTCAAATATTTATGTCAGTAATAGCCAATTTATAAGTGGAATTTTTTTTTTAATTTAGCTCAAAGCCAGAAGAAATATGACAATGTTCTGCCACAATTTTTGGAGGTTCTGTAGTGTCTATGCATGACCAGATGAAAAATGAACACTTAAACTTTTCCCTTATGCTACATTAACTGCCCTAGTAAAATATTCTTCTCACTGAAGAAGCAGCAATTTTCTTAATGATGCAAATTATACAAAATTATCATGATTTTAAGAATTAAATGTGTATATTGAGGAATAATATTGAATTTGCACACGTTAGTATTTATACCTTAGGCACAGCTACAGACTTAAGAGCTAGTTCAAAGTTCCATCAGAGTTACACACATGGAGTGGAGTTTGTCAAAAGTTGAGGTGTTTGATAGACAAATGATTCTGACCTTGAACTTAAATGTACTGTTCAGCTCGGCTCAGTATTAAACCCAATATCACTGTCAGATAGTTTGATGTAACCACAGTATGGCATGCTAAAATTAATGATTTGGCTGTAAATGCACAAAAAAATCTATGGTATGTCATTATATACCAATATTATATACATATACAGGACTTAAATTTATTAATAATATCATCCCTTTAAAATCCACAAATCCGTTTCCTTCCATTGGACATTGCGTATTGCTTATTTCAAGGACTAAACATTTTTTGTATAGCAGATAACTCTGAATTGGTGTCAGGTGCTTCAATTCCCAGGTCCCCAAAATGTGGGATTTTTGTTGTTTATTTGGTACAGTGAAACATAACAGTGGAAGCAGAGGCATGGTCAAGCACCAGTTTACAAATGGAGAGCGAAGCTGGGAGATATAAGTGATAAGGATTTACACCTCTGTGGGATTGCTATTAATGAGTGTTTTCTTCTGCAGTGGTAAGAAATGATAAAGCGAGGGGAGACAAGAGCCATGAGAGAGAGCTGAGCAGCACAGAGCCGTGTGTAGGAAAAACGGAAACGCTGAAAAGTGAAAGTAAGAAAATAAAAATGCACCTTTTTTTTGTTTCACCCCCACCCGCCTGCCTCCCTTCTTCATTCCCCCCTGCAACTTGTACATTGTTCTAAGCCCTATTTTTAATGGTAATTACACACATGCTACACGTGTAGTAGATAAAAAGCAGGTTGAAAAATGCTGAAGTAACCTTTAAGGAGAGCAGACCTGATGGTGGTGCACTGAAGCAGGCCAATCTTCTCGTTGAGTTCAACGATGATGCTGTGGAGCTCAATTATCCTCTCCTGATAGTGCAGTGACTGCTCCTGCACCTCTTCATGTTCCTGCAGAAAATGAGACCGCTCACACTGCACACGCACACACAGACACATACACACACAAATATATATTTTAACAATTTATTTGTATCCACTCAAAAAAGCTGTAATACAGAACATAAATAACAAAGGTACATACATTTAAACATGGATCACATCAAGATTATCATGGGCATAAGTAGTACTAAGTGACGGCTGGCAATAAAGGCAAACCATACAGACATCCTAAAGATGGCTGTGGATGTAAAAACAATGTAACGGCTACAATTGCCAAGAACAACTTACACTCAAGTCTGCATAATTGAAAAGTTAATAATTCAATTTTAATATGATAGATTTCAAGTTAAAACTCTAATGATGCTCATACATACAGTCTGATAAAATAATAAAAATTTTTGACTCTACTGTATACAGTCAATGAAGGGAAAATATTTATAATCATACTATCTGGTGTTACCAATAAGATGATTCCAGCATTTGAAGAAGTCTTCAAAAGCAGAAATATAGAGGCCATACCACAAGATGCAAACCACCCATCAGAAGTCAGTACTGGAAAGCTAGATTGGAATTCACAAAGAAATACAGAGATAAGCCACAAAAGTTGTGGAACCAAAATTAACCTCTGGAGAAAGAAACCATCTGCTTGTGATTCAAAACATACAAGCTCATCGTTCAAGTGTGATGGAGGTAATGTCATGGCTTGGGCTAGCATGGCTACTTCAGGAATGGGCTCATTAATCTTTATTAATGAGCTAACTTATGATGATAGGAGCAGAATGAATTCAGAGTTCTACAGAAACACTCTGTCTGTCATTTTACAGAAATGCATTCATTCTAATTTGGAGGAACTTCATCATGTAGCAAGACAGTGACCCAAAACACACTGCTAACACATCAAAGATCTACATCTGGGGAGAAAAAGTGGAAAGTTTTAGACTGGCCAAGTCAATCCCTATCCCTTAACCCAACTGAGCATGAATGGGACATTATTTTTCACCCCAGTGGAGGACTGGGATATTGAATGTAATATGGATATACACTAGCACACAGATATCCCAACTTGAAAGCCTGCTTGTATTGGATTTTAATTCCGTTTTTTTCCCATGCTTGCATATCTATATCTTTAAACCTAGTGGCCCTTTCCAAATGAAACTTGTTGGTTAAGTTTCACATGTGGAATAATATGAAGGACAAGAAAGAAAATGGAGCTATGCAGTATAAGAAATTTTCTAGTCATGAGAAGAATAATTATGAATTTTAAATCTTATATTTAACAGTAGAAGCATAAGGTATCAGTGCCATCAGAACCAACTACTATAAATCTCCAGTAAGTCTATTTCTATAATACTGACCTTTCCATGAACATCTGAAAAGTGCTTCAAAATGACTTTTTAATGTGAATATTGCACTGTCAGCTATTTGAAGGCCCCATACTACAGAGAATAAAATAGATACAGCTTTGACATTATCTGGTATCTCTGAGAAGTACGTCAGCTCTGACCAGAAAATTTTACAAGATTACAACTTTGCTTGATAATTGAAATGAAGATGAATATCAAGTGCAGAAAGCTTAATTCGAAGAATAAATCTGACACGCCTCCAATATAAAACCAGCTTTAATTTGTCAAATGTCTGATCAGTAGTACTTGGTCATTGTTAGTTTCAAATAATCAGTCTTATCAATCAGTCAATCCTAGCCTAGAGATTTGACGTTATTTGAAGATGCTGTGTTTTCTCTGCACTGGCTCTGAACCTTTTCATAGTTGTCATTGATTGCATGGCTGAAATGAGCTGTGGATGGAAAGAAGGCAGGTAGAACTAGCAGGTAATGTGATGATTCTCACCCTGTGTCTTACTGCCAGTCTACTTAGGTGCCTTTCTTTGTACTTTTAGGGACTGCTGTAACCAGTAGTCTGTGAGTGACCTAGCTTGTGAAGCATGCAACACAAACAGAGTGGCCAACCAGGGTTATATGCATGTTGGTTTGTGTTTGAAAGGAGAAGGCATTGTCTGACTCGGCTTGGCAACTCACTTCCCAAAGTGGGCTGGACTCGGGTCGCACAAGGGTTGAGTTCAATGTGAATGGCACCACCTGGGTCGCTAACAGACAGGGCAGGATAAATGGATCTTTACGCAGTTGTCACAGGTTGCCATTGTCATAAACAGGGTAGATCTCGGTAGGATCTAGATCTTGAGTAAAACAGCTTGATTTGATCTAGACAAGCATTAGATCTAGACAAACAGTTTGCGACTGTTTTGGAGTGGGAAGCCAGGGAGGGAGCACTCATGCCAGGACTAAGTTAAAGCAAGAGCACTGGAGAACTGCGCCACTCATTTGACACACACATGCACATACACACACACTACTTTACTGTAACCTTCATTTACAACTTCTGTGCTTCTGTGTATGAAAATAATCATGTAAGTTGTAAGCAGTGCTGATTTCTCATTGGAACAACCTACACACAGGTAACGTTAGCTGTTCAATGAATATGACCCTCCGCCCATTTCCAGCCTGTGAGTTTATTGTTATGGATCTCTCCCAGTTTGTGGCACAGGTCTTATCTGAGTTATCATGACCAGGGATTAACCCTAGTTCACTTTGAAAAGAAGAGTTGAACACTGGTCAAATAACCTGGTCCAACCTGGTCTATGGTTTAAAAGAGGCAAAACACACATATGAGAGGCCGTATAGGCCATAATTCTCTACTACCAAATCCTCTCTCATTTACTGTCTAACCTCTCACATGCACTACCAAACTCTCTCACACACACTATCAAACTCTCTCATTAACTATCAAACTCTCTCTCATTCACTATCAAACCCTCTCTCAATTACCACCAGCTCGCTCATGCACACCATCAAACTCTCTCTCATTCACTATCAAACTCTCTCTCATTCACCATAAAATGCTCTCATGTGCACTATCAAAAGCTCTCTCATTCACAATGAAACTCCCTCACATGATATTCAAATTCTCAGAGTTTGATCATGCATGCAAAAGGGTTTGATAGTGAACGAGAGAGAGAGTTTGATAATGAATGAGAGAGAGTTTGATAGTACGCATGAGAGAGTTTGATGGTGCATAAAAGAGAGTTTGGTAGTGCATGTGAGAGAGTTTGGTGTTTGCATTTTCTCATTGGCTTTTAATATTGCCACTTAATTTCACCATCCCTGATTGGTTTAAAGTATTTTCATGGGTAAAGCCCTCCCTAATCCCCCTCATTCAAAATGGCTGCCATGAATGAAATGAATATTAATTTCACATCCATCCAACCACCCATCCAACCTCACAATTATTTTAAATAGATTAAAACATCAATAACATAACTTATGTTGTTTAGGCTTTCATAATTGTAACCAAAAAAATATATTTAAAATAATTGTAACTCTTGTCTTACAGGACCACTACATGTACTAACAGGAGAAGAACTAAAAGCTAACAAAAGTAGCACAACATCCTGTTCACAAGATGTGTGCACGCTTACCTGGGTGTCAGGTGTCAGATGGGAAATGGAAAAGAAAAAAATTAATGTCAATTTAGCATTTGCTCAAAAAAGTCCCATCTACATTTTTTCCCGAACTCTGAAGCTTTGGTACATGTTCAGTGTACAAAATTATAACCTTTAGATGGTAGCATATTCAAAAGTTGTTCAAAGGGAAAAACAACTCAAACAGCAGCTACTGCACAGATGAGCAGTAACCACTTGTAATGAGAAAACCAATCAAAACTAGACATTTAACAATCAGGCTTAAGGAATACATGGAACAGCATTACGTAATCAGGATACAAAAAAGGTAACTGTATTCAGTTATAGTTACAGAAAAAAAGCTGTAATAAGATTTCAGATACATTTAGAAAAAGAAATGGGATTATTTACAGGATTACAGTTTTAAAATTCATAAGGGTTGCAATAACTAATCAACAAAATCAGTAAAAATCGATAAATGTAATTGCCAATAATTTCATTATTAGTTGAACTGCGTTATGAAGCACACTGCGCACGCGCTATGTCACTTCATAAAAAACACCTTTGAGTAAAACAGAGCAGCAGAAACATCAGTAGGACTTTCTCTATGGTATGAAACTCTTTATAGAACACTACCCTGCTGGCCTCATGACATAACTTGTGTTTTCATGCGAGTTATATTATTATTCATTTGTGGGAATGTGAGGCGAAGCGTGATATTCATGCTTGAACTGTCCAGAACAGCTTTGTTATGTTTTGTTAAGCAGCTTTTAACGAAGCTATTTAAACCAATTAGCTTAAAAAAGTAAAAAGTTAAACTAGGCTATTTTTCTGACCTTACTTTCGGTTCACAAGTCCATACCAAAACGAGTCGATTCACTAATCTTGGGCATTGAAAACTAAGAGCCAAATGCAAATCTTCGATTCCACACAAATGATTTGCCTCGCCTGCACACACAGCAAGCAAAATTAACATTGGAGAGTTTCAGTGAGTGAAACAGGCAGCAGATATTTATTTTATCTTTATTTTGAATTTGTCTGTTTGAAACTTGAACAAATCAGGGCTTGAAATACAGACACACAGCTGCCAAAAGTGTGATGTGATTAAAAAGACTGATAAACAGTAAATGATGTAGGCTAAATACCGTCACCTTCAGTTAGTCTGAGTGTATATTCAGTACCATTCATATATAATGCTTATACTGAATGAGTATCACCATGCATTTGTTCATCATGAGCACTTGATAATATTCTCATACTTTGTCTTTAAATTAAATTAAATAAGAATAGGTGAACAACATCACAGTACAGTGCAAATTATGCCCTCCAGCTGAGGAAATGCTGTCATCATCCACATATTTTGTATTGAGGTAACCCAAAAGTAATGGAAAGTAATCAGTTACATTACTTTAATTCTGTGGTAATTAGATTATGTTACTGACTACATTTTTTAACAAATAATTAGTAACTGTACAGGGAATACATTTTTAAAGTAACGATCCCAACCCTGGTAACAATATACTGTGCATAGATAAATCACAATACAAATTTATGACTATTTGTATAGATGGAAATAAAAATGAACTTTGATTACTCGCTTAGTTTTTCCTAGCTGTAATTTAGACAGCAGAGGGCACAATAGCATACAACAAACAGATTCACCATGAAATGGGCATTATCTAGACAAAAGCTAAAGAAAAGGGAAGCAGTGGTGGTAGTTTTTTTATGTTTACGATTTTTACGAGCAACACATATACTGAATTATGTAGTCAACAAAAAAAGGGTAAAAAAAAAAAAACCAAACAAAATATGTTTCATATTTTAGATTCCTCAAAGTCGCCCTCATTTAGCTTGATGATATTGTGGGCATTATCTTACCCAGCTTCATGAAGTCATCACCTGGAATGCTTTTCAGTGAACAGGTGTGCCTTGTTAAAAGCTTATTAGTGGAATTTCTTGCCTTCTTAATGCA
>JAQQZR010013625.1:0-24368 GCA_030068235.1 Notoglanidium macrostoma
TATATTAAACTCGATGAGTTTTACTGAGCCGCCTTCCTACCTGCGTGTGTGTCCCGCCAAACCCAGCCAGCGTGACAATTAGTTTTAGATTACAATTTCTTAACTGTGGTCCAAAAGCCCATAAGAATGAATGAAGGACGTGAAAAATCTTCAGCCATTCGAAAGCACATAAAAATACCTGAAAAAGGTATTCTTACTTACAGTTTAGTGTCAAAATCCAAAAGTTATTCTTTAACTATGAAAGTTGCCTGCTGGTACATGTTGTGTGAACAGTGTGAAGGGGTCATCTTTGTGGTTAATGCTTTTTCCACTTCTTCAAGCACTTCCAGGAGTAAACAAAGTCAGATAATAAGATAACTTACCTGCAGTCTTCTTATGAAGGTGATAGTCTACATGTAATTTTTAGCATAAATTGGTGACATCAAAAGCTATTTAATATTCTACACTGCTGTACCCTATTGAATGTGAACCTGGAGGTTTCTGTTTGCCACTATGACAACACACTGCCAGAGATGGTAGCAGATACAAGATCCAAACAGTCAAATCATACTTCACAATGCTATTGTGAAACACACAAATACAAAAAGCAAATTCTCATTGTACATTGCACTTCTGCAGAAATCAAGTTTACTGTTAGATGAACACATATGATAAAATATCCAATATATCAAAGTAATATATACATAAGTAGAGGCAAATGGATGCACAGTGTGCTTTGTTATCCTCTTTGATAGTGGTGAAAAACAAATAATCCAGATTCATTAAATTATAAAACACATCTGCACCACAAAAAAAAAACCTACAGAATGAACTTACTTAGTAAAGTGAATGATCACTTTAACAGTATCATTCAATGGTGTTAAAAATTACTGTACAATTTTGCTTTATGTAAACATGAAACCAGTTATTCCAAATAAAAAGGAATGTTGATGGTTTTAATTAAGATAAACTGCAATAGATTATTAATATTTGATAAAATCGGTCCTTTGGTTAAACTGTTTGTCAGTATCCCTAAGTCAGAATAATGACATTTCCTAGCATACTTTTCACTTTTCCCTTCTGTACCTGATTCAGTTTGCAGAACAGGGGTGGCATGCCCCTTCAGTAGCTTCATTCTGGCATATGCATATGTTTCTCTCAGGGAAACATCCATAAATGTGGGCATTTTTTGTATTTTGTATATTCTTTGTATTTGGTCTATGCTAATAAGAATACACCTCCAATAACACATTAAAATCATTTAACTGAAGTCAAATGATTTTAATCAACTTCAATATACTGCAAAAAAATTTACATACAAACTAATGCTAAAACCTTTTATTTTTAAGTATATTGTCCCTTTGGAGATTAGGCTTTGGAAATGCAAGAAAGCTTTTTTCTGAATGACATGGTACATCTCAGAATTAGCATACTGATGCACACAGTAATGCAATGAAGACCTTATTGCCTGTCTTCAGTAATCTAAAACATTTTATGTTTAATGGTTAAAATGCTCATTATGGTGATAAATAACTCCTTAAAAAGTGACAAAAAAAATCTCACAGAAAGTGGCACTGGACCATCAACAGTAATGCATGCACTCTTAACTGTGAGGTAACATGGCACCATCTTGTGCATCTAGCTGATTGAGCTTCAGCTAACAGCATGTTAGTATTAATATGTTCACTGTTAAATTGCCAAAAACATACACAAATATGTTATTTAACACAATTTCAATTTCAATTCAATTCAATTGTGCATTAATTTATAAATTTATCTCTAATGAGCAAGCCAGTCACAATGGTGGCAAGGAAAAAAAAGTCCCTCAGAAAACATGAGGAAGAAACATTGAAAGGAACCAGATTTAGAACGGAACCCATCCTCACCTGGGTGATAACAGATGGGGTGATTATAAATAACTCGCTTCTATAACTATGTGCTATATGGTCAAAAAAGCAATTGTGTGGCTTAGAAATTCTCTATAATTTTAACAGGAAGTCTATTATTTTTGATGTTATCAATGCTTCACTGATGGATCCAACAGCATCCAAACATTCCAGTTTACCAAAACACTTTATTCCTGATAGCCCTCCAGATCTGCTTCTTTACTTAATAAAATGCTATTGACAAAAGACTTGACTAAACTGTCATACTCTGCTCCCTACTTCACGCACAGCGCGCGCTGTGAAATCTCGGCCACGCGCGCGGCGTGCTCTTCATCTCCGTATATTTACGGAGAACACTCGAACTACACGTACTACAGCTCCCATGAGCACCTGCTCCCAGCCTACAGGCCAATCAGAGAGAGGCAGGTGTCTCTCATTCATGAACTAATCATGCCGTGTTTAAAAGGACTGCTTTTGCGCTTTGGGTTTGTGAAGCATTGCGAATAGCCACAGTGGTGTTTGCCGAGCGGTATACCCGTGGCTTGTTTAGATTGCGGTTCACTCTGTTTTTTTGTATTTTGACTTCTGCTTTTTGGATTACCCCATTGACTCTGTTTGCCGATTGCTCGACCTTTTTCTGAATTTGGATTATTCTTTAGCCTGCCGTTTTTGTACCTCTGCCTCCGTGTTTGTATATTAATAAACTCAAATGAGTTTCACTATGCCGTCTCCTCACTTGCACTTGTGTTCCGCCAAACCCCGCCAACATGACAAACAAATGTCTGCCTCAGGCTGAACACTGAGACTTTTTAATGAAGTGGATGTGTCTGAAAGTATATGTCTGTTTTTATTTATTTATTTATTTATTTATTTTTTTTTTTTTTTTTTTTTTTTTTTTAAAAGTCCAGTTCCTTATGATACATGCCAGTGTTTAATAGATTACTTGTTTGTTTTTTTCCCCACACATCAAGAAATGATATAACTTTATTAGAAAATTTTAAGTAAATTTGACAGATGGCAATTTAGTGTTGGCATAATCCTTAAATGTATCTAACTCTTCTGAGTGTCATGGATCTGTCCCTTGCTGCATGCACAGCGCGGTCTGTGAACTGTGACGCGTGCAGCATGCTCCCGATGATCTCCATCGCGCACAGCACTGAATCATATACTACCAAGTTATTCTGCAAACCAAACTGGGACTATAGTTCCCAGAATGCTCCCAACCAACAGGAGCAGGTGCATCTTATCTAGATTGTCGTCAACATCCAGCCATCTATCCATCCATTATCTATACCGCTTTATCCATCTGGGTCACGGGGGAACGTGGAGCCAATCCCAGCAGTAGTTTGGGCGAGAGGTGGGGTACACCCTGGGCAGGTCGCCAGTCCACCACAGATCTACTGTAGATTGTCACACACAGTATAAAGAGACTCTCTGTTACACTTTGAGTTTGCGAAGCATTAGTTTAGCCTTTGTCTGCTATAGCCAAGCCTTTTGATTCTGTGGTTGTTATTCTGGTTTGACTGGTTCAGATATTAAATAAAGCCAAACAGAGTGTTTGGATTTTGTCTTTTTACCTGCCCTACATTGTTCTATCCGCTGATTGCCCAACCTTGCTTCTGTTTTTGGATTTTGAGACTGCCTGCTGTTTTTGTACCTTTGCATGAATTTAATAAACACATTTGCTCTTACTGCCACCTCCTACCTGCAAATGTATCCAGCCAAACCCCTTACACTTGACAGAATGCTTCACCTAAACATGGATGCAGTGGGATAACGGGAGGATGGCTACATGTACACTTTGCCCATTCTGTTCCTAGAAAGTTGAGCAGACAGAACATTATGATGGGGTAAAGGAATATCCGTTCTAGTTTTTCAACCAGTTCTAATCTTCATGCCTGCTTTGGCTACCATTCAAGCTACACAACGTGCCACAGTTCAAGCCACAGAGCCTGCTCTTGTTCCAGTCACAGTCTCACAGCATATCCCTGTTCCAATCTCCCCAGTCAAGCTTGCCTTTACACCTGACCTTCTAAACCTATTCCAGTTCCTGTCAGTTCCTTTCCAGCTGGTTCCCATGTTCCATCCAACACCTGACACTGAGCCCCTCCATATGAAGAAAATGTTATCAATATACCAAACTCTCAAATGTTGAAAAAATGCATTATTCAAGTAGATTAAAATACTGTTTGCATTTTACCATAAATAGGTTGCTGTATTTAGGTGCCATGGGTGAGCCTATTGCTGTTCCCTGAATTTGCAAATAAAATTTGTTCTGGAACATGAAATCATTTTTTGTAAGAACATCATGAATCAATGTGTCACGAATCGCGCTCCCCGGACTAGGACTAGCCGCGCTAACGCGTCCCGCGTTGTCCTAACAACCACCGCGGACGCGCCAACTTCCGCTTCCGGGATCGAGGCTTCGCTTCCGGATCGCGAGGTATAAACACGGAAGTTTTGAAACACTCGTCGCTCGTTCATGAATTCTCCTGTGATTCAAGCTTCGAGTCTGCTTCCAAGGAGGACTTTCCCTCAGTCGGCTAAAGTTCGCTCTAAGGTAGTGTTTTCGTTCGTTTCGAACGACGGTTTCTTTTTCCTTTGCGTACCAGTGTACGTATTCTTTTCCGTTCTGTCCTTTTCGTGTTTTGGTTCGCTATTGTCGTTTCTCTCTCTCTCTTCCCCCCCCAGTTCACCCTATTCTCACATTTTTCGTTCATTCTGAATGACGGTTTATTTTCCTCACACTTACCAGTTCCCGGCCCTGTTTTTGTTCCGCCTTTTGGATCCTTATCTCGTATACACACCTGACCCGCTCGACACCGCTCTCACCTCGCTGCGCTTGTGGCCTCATAGTCTGCCGTTACACAATGAGATAAAAAAAAAAATTCAATGTTGAGACCTCTGTAAATAATATTCCAATGCTGTTAATCCTGCCTTGTGTGGAATACTTGTATCAAGACTTGTCACATCCATTATACACATCATATCTGTCATATCAAGCTCTTTTATTTCATTTAGTTTGTAAAAAATCAATAGTATCTTTGAGAAACAAAGGTAGTAACTAACTTACTCCTTAATATGATTATCAGTAAATTGTGAAAGTGGCTCAGTAATAGATTGGTTACCAGACACCATAGGTGGCCAGTTAGGTTATCTAATCTTTTATGAATTTTAGGAAGCGCATAAATTACTGGTCTCACTGGGTTGATCTTCAATAAATATTTACATTTATTTTGATCAATGATTGAGTCACACAATGACACACATTCTTCAATGGCCTTTGGGTCACTTGTATCCCCACAGACCCTCTTGCAAACAGTACAGTGGTCACTTCCCTTTACTGTTTGAAGGAGAGGGATGGAAGCTTTTTGTGGGCTAACAGTGGTTTGTTGTTTTTAGCTTCTTTTTCTCTTTTTAGGCCTGGATAAAGTTGAAGTGTTCCAGACTCGTTAGGTGGTAACTGGGTGGCCTCACCACCATTCTCTTCTTTCCTCTCTCCCTTGTGGAAACATCAGTTATGCTTGAGAATCTTACAGTGGAGGCCCACTCAGCTGTTGAAGCCTTGGGAAGAGATAAAGAAATTATATTATAATATATATTATTCATGAAATGGCTGTGTTGTGCTTACTACCATTAGCAATAGCCCTGCCCACTCAGCCTGATGTGCCCTGTCCCACTTTATCTAACACTGTCAGGTTGAGTGGGACAGTGCTATAATTCTAATTTAGATATTTGTCACAGTCACAGTTGCAAGCTCATTGTTATTAATTTGTAATAGACAAACAGTATAAATGTGTTTAAAAGGGAAAAAAATATAGTGTTACATCATAAGTGACAGAATTATCAACCTTACTATTCTAAAATAGATTTATACAGTACCTGCAGGGTGGCTTATCGTGAGGTCCGAGGAGTCAAGCAATGAAGTATATAACAACAGAACCACTTCTGGGATGTCACACCAATCACAACCTTTGTTTTATATGCAGTAGAGATTCAGCAGCGCCACTATAACAACTGCTGTGATTGGCTTACAAAATTAACCCTGTACACTACCCATAAGCTTAAGTGTCCCACTCAACCTGCTTTCCCATTTTACCTGACTTTACTCTAACATTTAGATAAAACATTTAAAAATTTAACATTTAACATTTACATTTAGATTAAACATTTATATTTAATATTTAACATTTACACAACAAGAACTAATGAGAGGAAGCTTAACATTGTTTTTTTTAATGAATTTATCTCAAAATGTATGAAAATTGAGCTAAATGATGGAAAAATGGCATAAAAATGTTAAATTAGCATTTTATATATATACATTGTATAACTGCACATTTCTGGACAGAGACCTTAGTTGTTGTACTGGGGACCTGTTGGAGCCAGTCTCCATGTTTGTGAGTCACAACCCCTAATAATCTTATTACCACTAGAACCACTTTGGACTTCACCTTCCACATCTGTTCCAGTTGTTCCTTCAGGCCTTGGTACTTCTCGATCTTCTCATGCTCCTGCTTTTTCTAGCCATGTGTAGGATTTCCTGAGGTCTGCCATTTCTCCATTTGTTGGTGGTACCTCCCAATGAGGGGCTTGGTCTTCCACAATGCTTTCTCTTCCTTCATGTCATCTTCTGTCTTCTGCTGCCTGAAAGACTCTTTCATCAGTTTGTCCTGGGGGCCATCTTCTTGATGTTTTCATGGATGTTCCTTGTTTCATTCAAGATTTTGGCTCTGACACTCACTAATCCTCGTCCCCCTTCTGTCCATTGTTCATCTGTCTCAGGGCACTGGACTTCAGATAGAACCTTCCATGCATTGTCAGGAGTTTCCATTTCTTGATATCAGTGGCATCTATTTCCTCCTGTGGCCAGTTCACAATTCCAGCTGGGTATATGATTTTTGGTATGGCCAACATGTTGACTGGCTTGGATCTTATTCCTACCATTTAGCTGGCTTCTGAACACCTGTCTGACCCTCTGGAGATACTTGGCTGTGGCTGATCTCCTTGTAACCTCATCCTGATTCCCATTGGCCTGTAGGATACCAAGGTACTTGCAGCTGTCCTGTATATCTGCTATTTTGCCCTTTGCTAACTCCACTCCCTCAGTCCAGATCATCTTCCCTCTCTTGACCACCATATGCCCGCATTTATCCAGTCAAAATGACATCCTGATGTCCTCACAGTAGATTGTGGTGAGATGGATCAGTGAGTTGATGTCTCGCTCACTATAGCATACAGCTTGAAGTATACACTGGTATATACACTGCACTTTATGGTGACTTATGTGATGGCCTTGGAATTGGCTTCCAGTGTTGTCTTCCACAGCCCCATCGAGAACTTGATGAAGCTTATCAGTGACTTGTTAGCCTTATATAGTGCCAAGCATTTCGGTATCCATGTGTGGAGCATAGATTCATAGGCCTGCAAACAGTTCTGTCTCATTTTCTGTATGCTCATTTCAAACTTGTATCAAGGAATTCATAGAATGAATGTGTGAAGTGTGATATTCAAGAATTGAGTGATAATGATCCTTTAATTTGGACTAAGTCTCTAGATCTTCCTCCCCAAAACACCCCCATACCATCACCCCTCAGTTTCACTGTAGGAACAGTACATACTGTGCTTATCCTACTTCCACTGCTTAACAAACAAAAATTCTGACTAATCAATTGTAATACAGTACAACAGAAGATTGAATTCAAGAGCAGACCGTGCATTAGACTAAACACAATTAAGACAATTAAGTCCAAGAGCCAATCAAGTTTTGACATTCGTAAATAGAATTCCAATTCAAAATGAATGTTAATTTAATAAAGACCGATTTGATATGTCTTCTACAAAACCAATAGTTTCAGACAGGCTAAAAATGTGTTCGTACATGCTATATTGAAATATTGTAACTCAGTCAGTTACATTTGTTTTAAATATTTGTAAAATGTTCTCGTGATAAAAGTTAAACAAAGCAGTGTATTTGAAGCCAAACTTCTGGACTGTAATGTGGTTTTGGTTTCTTTATGTAAACACTTAATTGGTCTACTAGGTGTCATTCTAATGTGCTATAGTTTAATTCTAATGTGGCAGGTGTTACCCAAAAGAGGTGGAGCACATAGTTTTTGACAACTTTGCAGTGGTAGGCCACATTAGGTCATCTAACAACTACGATCTAACATCTACTCTGTGTAGTTATGAAATATTGGATTTGTTTGTGAATGTATGGACATTGTGTGGACAACTGGAACATCATGATGAGCAATAAAAAACTGTAACGACGTAAACAAGTTTGACCTTTATTTCATTAGACACATAACACATATGACTATACCGCATCAAAAATATGCCTGTCTAGCAACCCCTCAAAGGCTTGAGTGGCAGAACAATAGAAAGGCTAAGCTAAACTTGTACAAAGTTAACTGCTAAAGCATTTGCTGAAAGTCTTGAAAGGCTTGAACGGCAGAGCGATAAGTTTGGACTTAGCCTCTACATTTAGAGTAAAAAAACTTGTACAAAGTTAACTGCTAAAGCATTTGCTGAAAGTCTTGAAAGGCTTGAACGGCAGAGCGATAAGTTTAGACTTAGCCTCTACATTTAGAGTAAAAAAACTTGTATAAAGTTAACTGCTTAAACATTTGCTGAAAGGCTTGAAAGGCTTGAATGGCAGAGTGATAGAAAGGCTAAGCTAAATAAGGTAAGTAACTTAAGGAAAAAGATACAAGAGCTTATAAAAAGAGGGGTAATAAACTACAGGTACGAAGTGTGTTTGATCATTTTGTCATGCTATGTAATGAAGCAAAAGGTATTCATGATTCTGTGATGAATATGTTACCTGATGTTGAACAAGAAGGACTTCTGTCAGGTTTAAAGCCAAAATGATGTTTAATTAATGAATTTATGTTTGAGATACAAATGTGGGTATCAAGTGCTGAACAAGGTGTAACAAATGATACTGGTGATGATGGCATTGACCAAGAGGACAATGTTTCAAATTTGGTCAGCAAATAATCAAGCATAAAGTGTGTGTACAGTGGCAAATCAAGCACTTCACACCTTGCTTTGTGCCCTATTGCGTAGTTATGTTGGAACAGGAAGGGGCCATCCCCATACTGTTTCCACAAAGTTGGGAGCATGAAATTGTCCAAAATCTCTTGGTATGCTGAAGCATTCAGAGTTTCTTTCACTGGAACTAAGGGGCCAAGCCCAGCTCCTGAAAAAGAACCCCACACCATAATCCCCCATCCACCAAACTTTACACTTGCATTCAAACAAGGAGTGGAGGAAAATGCCAGTTTACTCAGGGACAGCCAAGGGAGCATGTGGATAGTTGGTTACTCATGACACCTGTGTTTAGCTATGCCAAAGCAAAGCAGCTGTTGCAGGAACACATTGGCAGTAAGTGCAAAATTGCTATGGCATGAATGCAAAAAACTTTGTCCTTTGATGTCAATGCCTTGCAAGCTTACTCCCTCTTTCTGCATGGCTGCTGTAATGTCATGGAGGAGCTGGAGTGTATGCAAGAATTGGACATGCCAAGTAACCGTAAACTATAACTAAAATGCTATTCAAGCTCCAAGAACAATGAACAACCATTGCACATGATATACTGAAAAAAAACAATGCAGAGCTCTGTTTTCCAATGCATACAAAGCCCTCCCACACGCCCCATTCGGCCAATCAGCTCATCGCTCCATTCTGCTCCTGCCTGCCTATAAGCAGAAGCAGAAACAGGAAGGTCCAACCCTTAGGACGGTGCACTGTTGTTTGGACCAATCAGAATCCATGCTACAGGACTGTTTTGATCACGCGGACTGGGAAATGTTTCGCATTGCTGCGGACAACTTTGATGAATATGCAGACTCAGTCTGTGGATTTATCAGGAAATATATAAATAAAAATGTATCATTGTCCCATCCAAAACAATCAAAGTTTATCCAAATCAGAAACCATGGATAAACAGTGATGTTCGCACAGCACTGGCGGCAGGGAACTCTGCCTTTGCCTCCGCGAACACATTGGACTATAAGCACGCCAACTACCAACTCCGGAAAGCAATCAAGTCAGCGAAACGTGAGTACAGGGACAGAGTGGAACAACAACTGGCAATCCTCGAAGAATGTGGCAGGGACTTAACACCATCGTGGACTTCAGAGGGAAAACCAGCACACCGCAGATCACGGCCTCTCTGTGTGAGGATCTAAATGCATTTTATGCTAGATTCGACACAGCAAACACCACGAGATGGGACAGTGTATGCATCGCAGATGACGTCAGTGCGCACACTGTGTCTGAAGAGGATGTACGGAAGTGCTTCAGACAGGTGAACGCACGGAAAGCCACTGGCCCTGACGGAATGCCCGACCATGTCCTTAAATCATATGCGGCTCAGCTGGCTGGAGTGTTCACGAACTTCTTCAACCTCTCCTTCTCCATGTCTGTAGTCCCAGCCAGGTGTGGAGGTGCACATACTCCATCACCATCAACAGCGCTGCAGTGGGCTTGTGAGCAGCTTCCGTTTCCTAGGTGTACATTTAGCGGAGGATCTCACATTTTCAGTTCACACGGACAAAACAGTGAAGAAGGCACAGCAGCGCCTCTTCTTTCTCAGGAGACTGAAGAGATTCTGCATGAGCCCCCGCATGCTCAAGACTTTCTACTGATGTGCCATTGAGAGCATCCTCACAGGATGCATCACTACCTGGTACGGCAACAGCACCGCCTACAACCGCAAAGCTCTGAAGAGAGTGGTGCGGTGTTCTGAAAGGATAATTGGAGGTGAGCTTCCATCCCTCCAGGACATCTACATGAAGCGGTGCCTGAGGAAAGTGGGGAGGATCATCAAAGACTCCAGTCACCCCAGTCACAACCTGTTTAAACCACTTCCGTTAGGCAGAAGATATCGCAGTATCCGGTCCTGAACCAGCAGGCTGTGGGACAGCTTTTTCCACCAGGCCACCAGACTGTTGAACACTGTCCACTAATACCTCATAGATACTCCATTGTCACTTTATCGACACTACGTCACTTTGCACTCCACACTCCACATAATTGCTTTTTTGCACAACATTCATTGCAGACACACACACACACACACACACACACACACACACACACACACACACACACACACACACACACACACACACACACGTGTATATGTAGTATATATATATATATATGTATATTTTGTATTTATATCTATTATGGACATTCATTTCTTATATCTTGTACATATAGTAATACATACATATGAATACATATGCCTGTATTCACACCATTTATGCATATTTATTCATGTGCATATTTATTCTTTTTTTGTACACCACTATTGCTTGTGAAGCTTGCACACAAGAATTTCACTCATACAGTATGTACTGTAGCAATTTACCAGTAATGTGTTGTGACAATAAAAGTGATTTGATTTGATTTGATTTGTTTAAAGAACTGGTGAAATTCATCAAAAGACATGTCAGACTCCTATAACATCCTTTGTATGGCCTATTAACAACCTTTGGTAAGTCCTTCATTTTGCCAAAGTTGCATTCAGGAAGCAGAATTAAAGGAAACCGCTTTGCCACAACCATTGCACCTGTGTAATCACTCAAAAATGTCAGAGACTTGAGGACTGTGCATGTCTCTGTAGTGATGCCAGCTTGTTTGTCTTGTTCACAAAGTCAAGCATTGGAACAGTGTCAATAGCTTAAATGAAAGAAACACAGAAACAAGATGAACTTTCTAAAGGAGAGAGAGCTTTGCTTTGGCTACTTATGTGCTGGGCATAGGAGATGGAATTGTGAGAAGCATTTGACTTGTAGGATATGCAGTCAAAGACATCCCACCATACTTTATGTCAACAAGAGAGACACATGCACTGAACCTGTTAAGGAGTTGTATGAAGTTGTATGAAGGAAATGTGCCTACAACATCATAGAAAACTAGTCATACAGAGGTCAGAAAGGATCATTGTTTGCTTTCTATCCTGTCAGTTCAAGTCAAATCCATTACAGGAGATCAAGTAATAAAAATGTACATGTTTTTAGACCCTGGCAGCTTGGTCACATTTTGCTCAGAGCAGCTTATGTAAAGGATCAATCTTACTGGTAGACAATCTCTGTTTCCCTTACATATCATAGGGCAGGAAAGAGTGGTGCCAGCATATTTACTCCTAGGCCTGGAAGTGTTTGCTTTTGATGGCATCCTCTTCTATAAGTTTCCCAGAACCCTCACACAGAAGCAAATGTCTGTAATTGCTGACAACATTGTGACTGAAGGAGATTTGGCAAAGTGGCCATACCTGGCAAAGATGAAAATTGCCAACATAAAGGATAATGTAGATCTGTTGATCAGAAGTAATGCATCCAAGATGTTGGAGCCTTGGGAAGTTGTTAACAGCTGTGGTGATGGCCCATACGCCATAAGAACAGCACTAGGGTGGGTCATTAATGGTCCTTCGCAAGGAAACGACAGCAGTGTTGGAGCTGAGTGCATGCCAGCCATGGTTTATAGAATTTCTGTGTGTAGGTTGGATGAAATGTTGAGTAATCAACATAATCATGACTACAACAAGAGAACTACAGAAAGGAAAGGGTTATCAAGAGAAGACAAAGTGTATGGAAATTGTGGAAAGGTCTGCAACACATCATTACAGGCAATCATTATAGCCTGAAACTGCCCTTTAAGAAAGATGACTTATCTCTGCACAATAACTTCTCTCTGGTGAAGCAAAGGGTACTTGGACTGAAAAAGAAGTTCCCTTTAAATGAATATTTCTTTGAGGAGTACAGTACATACATCAGTGAAATGAATAGTAAAGGGGAAGTACGTACACAGCAGCTGGGTGATGGCAGCAGCAAGGTGTGGTATATCTGTGGTGTTCCAACACAGAGATGAATGATTTCTTTATTTTGAGAGGTTCTAATGTGGAAGAAGACTTCTATTTTGGTAATCCCCTGTGGTGGTCTCTTATCGGTTGTTTCAATCAATATGTACATTGATACTGTGCCACGAGGGGCGCTCTGATAGCCCCGCCCCCTTGTTCACCGGAGGCTGTGGATGGCTCGTGTAGAGATTACTGTTTGGTTCGAAAATAAAAGATAACTGTGTTTCTTTTTACCAGTCTGCGTCTTGTGTCCTTCCAGTTGTCTGCTTAAACAATTCCGAACATAGTTGTACTTAATACACAACAATATCCTTATGTAACCTCCTCGTATATCCTTCTGTAACCCCCTGCAGAGATATTCTCACTAATTTGTACTCAATTTATATGAAATCTAACCAGCGTTGGGGCTCATTCGGTTGTGCACATGAAGTCTCAATGCAGATAAACTGTTCAGAAAAAGAAGAACAAAAGGACAAAAATCCACAAACCTCCCTTAATGTTTGTCTTGGCACTCCTTGTCATATCCTCAGGAAAATAAAGTGCAACATTCACGTTACCCAACGCAGGTGGGGATGAATCTGTTCCTCCAGCAAACCAGTTGTGATGTACTCGAACCCACAGTCTTGGCAACTCCTCAACACCAATAGGAAAAACAATTCACTCTGTGAGACTTTCGTCGACTCATTCTTCAACTAAGTTCAGTTTCGAGAAAAATTAGTAGGCTCTAGCAAAAGAATTGTCCATGGAAACCTTCTTTGCTAACCGAAGTTACAAACACTTTAATATGCTCCATCGGAAAAAAGAATAAAATCCTGAGACAACAGTTTAAACACTACAAAATACATTCTAGGATTTTTCTTGAAGAAATATACATCATTTAACTGTTTAAGCTTAATATCTGGGCCAGTATATACATACTAAGTCTCCAAACATGTCGGTTAACTGCCACGTGACAAGACTACTTCTCTCTTTCTCACTTTGTTCTGATTTCTTTGGTGATTTCCTTCCCTCCTCCCCAAAATCCAACTGAATACCTGATTGGTTGAAAAGACTGTCTATCTACCCAAAAATTGTTTAATTGGTTCATACACAAATAAGCTATACATTTTTAGCAGGAAACACCAAAGGATTATGGTTAATGAAGTTCTTTTTAATATACACAGTGAACTGAACTACAATATCACTACAAACTTTTAAATAAACAAATGCACAAAAGCAAAATGTTGTTTAAGGTCCCTACACTCTCCCCCCACCAAATTTCATCATGCCCCCATGCTGACCGATGAGACATCTTTACCCCATAGATAACTCAACATCTGGTGGCGAAACTAAACAAATGTACCTCAACGAATATGTAATACTGCAATGTTTAAACAATGTGTAATGCACAATGTAGTTTTATAAACTCTACAATGTTTTGAAATAAGCAAAGGTGTTGTGGTAAGCTCTCCCATTGTATCATAAGTGGACCTCGCTGCTGGTTTCCTTTCCCTCTCTGATCTACGCCCTGGTAGGTCTAGTAGCTCTAAGTGTTCTGTGGTACTACTCTCTACAAAGTCTTCTGGTTCTTCAACCATGCTCACAGCTTCTACCACAGGCTCTACGGAAATGGGAAAGTCCTCCAAAGGCTCAAGATCAAAGGAACCTGGGTGAACCTCTGTACACTCTGAGGGCAATACCAACTCAGTAGGAATAACCTCACTATCTGGCTCTTCAATGTTTCCTGCTTCTTCTAAACATTCAGTGGATCCAGGTGCAATATAATACACACAATCGGACTCAGAGTCAGAAGAACATTGCTCTTCACTAGGCAATACTACAACCTTCTCATGATCTTTGGTCTCTACAGTTTTCTTTCTCACTCTTTGTCTTGGTCTCCTAACAGCTCTTTAACACGGAGTAGGCCTTAAGTCTACCTCAGGACACAAGCTGACTTCCTGTCCTAACGGTAGAATGTGATTCCTGTAAAACAACTTTAGTGGCTCCTGTTCCATCTACAGGTCTCTAACGATACACTGGAAGATCAGACATTTGACTTTCTACTACAAATGATGTTGAACCCCATTGATCGGCAAGTTTCTGTTTCCCTTTCAAACCTAAGTTTCAAATCAGAAGCCTGTCTCCACGATTCTAAGTATGATAATGCACTTTCTGATCATATTGGTGTTTATTTCCTTGATTCATCTTTTCAACAGCAAACTTAGCAAGCTGTTAAGCAGATTGAAGATCTTTTTTCAATGTTTGGATATATTTCAGATATGAGGATGTGGATGTCCCATCTGCAGACACTCCGAAACATATGTTCACTGGTAACCTAGCTTCTCTCCCGAACATAAGAAAATAAGGCGAGAACCCTGTAGCTTCATTTTGTGAACGATTGTACAAGACGTGTGATGTGCTGACCCCAGTTAGACTTTTGACTGGGATCTAATGTTCCTAACATGTCCAACAATGTCCTGTTAAACCTCTCTGGCTGAGGATCTCCTTGTGGGTGATAAGATTTCTTTACCCCAACATGGTCAACATTTCTTAAATCAAACGACTTTCAAAGTCTCTACCCTGATCTGAATGTATGCACGTTGGTAACCAATAATTAATAAAGTACTTCTCCCACAAAAGTTTTCACTACTGTCAATGCTTTTTGATCTTTGGTAGGGTAAGCTTGTGCGTAACGGGTGAAATGATCTGTAAATACCAACACATTGCACACATTCCTAGAGTCTGGCTCAATGGTAAGAAAATCTATACAAACAAGGTCCAAGGTCCTGAGCTGTGCATATGAGACAATGGGGCTGCTCTTTGCGGAAGAGTCTTCCTAGTATGCAACGTTCACAAGTCTTGCAGTATTTTTCCACATCCAGTTTCATGTGTGGCCAGAAAATCTGTCACACACCAGTTCATAGGTCTTGTCTAACCCTAAATGTCCACTCTGATCATGAAGAAATTTTAAGGCCAAATCATAATTTCTCATTCTCTGATCTCTAAACCTGACTGTTCAGTACAAAAAATTATTTTCCACTTCTAACTTATCCCATTCTCTCTTCAAGACCTTAACCCATGGACTGTCTGATTTAATACTACCAGATGGTCTGTCTTCGCTAACCACCAACAACACTTCCTGAATACTAGGGTCTTCCTTCTGAGCTGCACTGATCTGACTGGAACTGAAATTTGGACACTGCTCTGCTCCTAAAGTGTTCATGTGACAGTAAGCCTTGGGGACAGCAGACACATGTGCACTAAACTGCTTAATACATGGATAGGACAAATAGCTGTCACTTTCCCTTACCGACACAGCCTGGCACAGAGCTCATACACCTGGGCCTGGAATTTCTTGCCATTCATCATCAGGTGCTAAACTGGAGTGCAGGCATCTAGACTGCGTCAATGTTTGTTCATCCGGGCCTATACTTTAAACTAAACGTGTACGTAGACAGTGCAAAAAGCCATCGGTGCCCGGTAGTGTCCAATTTTGCCTTGGTTGTAATGTAGGTCAAAGGATTGTTGTCAGTTCTCACTTCAAATGTGGCACCATAAAGATAGTCATGCAATCGGTCAACAATAGCCCACTTTAAAGCGAGAAACTCCAATTTATGAGCTGGATAGTTCTTTTCAGATGGAGAAAGGCTCCGGGTGATGAATGCAACAGGACGTATACCATCAGCCTGTTCTTGGTACAAAACCCCTCTAAGTCCATCTAGACTTTCATCCAAATGTAAAATGTAAGGTTTCTGTGAATCTGCAAATGCTAAGACAGGAGCTTGAATCAGTGGAGTTTTTAGTTCTTGGAAACTCTTTTCACATTCCTCATCCCAATGTGTGACAAAAGATTCAATTAGTTTTGTGCAATTCCTAGGTATGAAATGGTGGTCAGCATTTCTTCTGAGTTCAGAACAAGACGAAACAACCTGCAAGGGTTTAAGGGTCTGCATAATCTAGAGAAATTAACAAAATGGCGATAGTTACCACAAAACTCCAAGAAAGATCTGAGTTTTGTCACTGATCTGGGCCTCGGCCAGTACACAACAGCCTCTATTTTAGAAGGATCAGTGGCTATGCCATCACAAGACATGATATGCCCCACATAGGTAATAGATGTCTGACCAAACTGACACTTATCCAGAGACAGTTTTAAACCTTCCTTCTGCAAACGGTCAAGCACATTCAGCAATTGTTCTTCGTGTTCTTCAGTGGTTCTTCCCAAAACTATCAAATCATCGAGATAGACCAACACTTCCTGAAAGTTCATGTCTCCAACTGTCTTTTCCATAACTCTCTGGAACGTAGCAGGCGCTCTGGAAATCCCCTGAGGCATCCACTCAAAGTGATAAAAACCTAAAGGACAAATGAAAGCAGTCTTCTCTTTATCAGCATCACACATGGGTATCTGATAATAACCACTACACAGATGAAGGACAGTAAACCTCTTGCTCCCTGACAAGCAATGAAGTGCATCTTCTACCCTAGGAACAGTGTATTGATCATGTATAGTTTGTCGGTTAAGAGTTCGATAATCAACACACATTCTTACTTTCTCTGACTTCTTACGCACTACCACAATCGGGGATACATAAGGACTCTGTGATTCAGAAATTATACCATTCATTTTGGAGCTTCTGCAGGTGTTGACGAACATCCTCAAAATCAGCAAGAGGCAAACAATGTGATATTTCCCGAAATGGTCTTGAATCATTTAGCCTTATCTCATGCTTAGTGCTCTTGAAACAGCCTATGTCCCACTTGCTACAAGAAAACACATCAGTGAGCTTCATCATTTTCTCACACAGGCAGTGTTTTGCCTCCTCTAGCATAGGAGAGTTGCCAAAATCAAAAGATGCGGGAGAAAGAGTAGTAGATGTCCCTTCTGTCTTAGGAGCGGACAACGGTTTCACAGGTGTTACAAGACAAACGCATGCAAAACGAGTTCCACATTTCAAAAACACTGGTCAGGCAGAAACATTCTTAACAGTAACAATGATGCGCTTATTAGACACAACCGATGCTTGGTGAACGTCAGGCCTGGACGATTTCCTGTAATTCAAGTCTAAGGGGCAAATATCCGTTGTACAGGTAGTTATGAGAAATCGAACCCCAAATTTCAAGCGGATTTAGTGGCAAATGTTTCAGATAAACGCTAAAGAAACTGCGATACAAGATGGTCACCTGTGACCCAGTATCAAGCAAAGCTTTTACATAAATTCCATCTATTTGTACCGTTACCACTGCAGTGGGTCCAACCAAACCTTTAGGTAATGGCATTTTCTCTTGCTGTCCAGTGAACACATCAGAGGTGGAACGTGTCTGAACTGGAACTCCATGCCGTTCCTTCACAGAGCTCTGGCAGAGCTTCCCTGCTGCAGAGTTTTCTTAATCAACTTTTCGTTCACTTTCCTTAAGTCTTCGGAACCCCAACAGTCCCGCTTCAGGTGTCCCTCTTCCCCACACCTATAGCAAAAAATACCTGGAGGGAGAGATTCAATGGTCCTCCTTCTAGACAACTCTGCACAGGCCATCTCATCAGACACTTTAGTCACAGACCCAGTCTTTGCCTTAACAGCTTCTGTGACTCCAGAACCTGAACACACATGTAACAGTTTAGTCATCTGCTGTGATAGCTCTCTAACTTATTTTTTCAAACTTTCTAACTCTGGAACTGCAGAAGTCTGTGATACAGCGGCAGTAGCAACTTTCGCAGCAGATTTCTCACCTTCCCGAGCCTTTAACCAGCTCTCTTCTTCTCTCACCTCTCTCATCAACTGTGAGAAGGTTGGAGGATCTCTCAGGTTATGACCCAGCCTAATACAAAGAGCCACCATGTCATCAGTAAGCGCACCCCTGATCCATTCTAGCCTTATTCATACTGGTGGGATCAATTCCTCCCTTCAGCAAAGCTCGATGAAGAAGTTTCTCAAGACGATACAAGAATGCGGATCCTGGCTCTCCTGTCTCTTGATAAGTATGTCTAAACTTGTCCATCAGATCAAGACCACTCTCGGTAGCTCCATACACAGTATCGAGGGCTGCCAAATAATCTGTAGTGGTAGCATTGGGGCTGCTAACCTTTTTGAAACCTCACAATGTCAGCGGCATGTCCCTTTAAGCTTTCCACTATACGCTGCCTCTTAACAGCATCACTATACTACCATTCACTTATCATCTGGATGGCTTGCTTCATCCAAGCATCATATTCCTCCTCACCTAGGGGAATAGGCTTTGACCCAGAAAACACTCTTAGTTTCATATAACTAGACCCCTCAGTAGGTACGTGATTACATTTATCCACTAAACTTACCTATGGCATTTACCAAATCCATATTTACATCCACTACAGGAGATTCAGATGGTATGAGAACAGTTCTCACATCATCCACAGATCTACCTTCTTGCTGTAGCAAAGACAACAACTTGCCACAGAAAACCTCTCCAGCATGGTCGACTCAGGGGCCCCAAACTCTGAACCAAACGCACTGGCCAGGGTCCTACTTCCCTTTTAACCTCATGTGGAACATTTCTGGCATCTAAATCACCACTAGTCTCTACTAGTATAAACAACTGGCGACCTGTTTGATCTCCCCGGCAACCACGTATGTGTGCAACAGAAAACATTCACTGTGTTCCATACCTTACCTAGAACATCATTACTAACATCTATGGGAACATTTCCCAAAACGAGAGCACGGGAGGGGTTTATCTCCTCATCTTGACTCCACTTAACATCTTGAGCTAACTCCATTTTGCCCAATCTTACACTAATAAACAGACCCAGAAAGACTAAGAGAAAATTTTACCTGCCTGGTAGACAGAGAAAATCCCAGCGGTGCTTCCAGGAAAAAAATTTAACCCCCTCGTGGACGCAGCAGGCAGGCTCTGACCAGCAGAGTCCAGAGAAACAGTGCCCGGGGTATGTTTCCTCTTGTGCCTGATATGTACCTTATGGTGTGACGTATGGCACTGCTACATAAACAGGATCCTAGTTTCCCAGCTGTTGAATGTTGAAATGACTTGATTCTTCTATCTAGCAGAAAATTGAGATATTATTAAACAAATGACACGGTGCCTCCATTGAGAAAATAATGTACCAGAGGATTTCTGGCAATTACTATATATATTCCCTCAGAAATGTTAGTATAAAGAAACTCACTCTATTTAAGACAAAATCATACCACTAAGTTTGGAAACTCAACTCAATTATTTTGGGATTTATTCACATAATAAAAATAAGAAAAAAGAAAATAAATAAATAAATCAAATATGTCTCACAATCAATGAAAATAAATGATAATTTGTATATAAATTGCCCTTCCCTTAAGCTTTGTACAGAAAACAAATCCTTCTACTAATGATTATCTTTTATCCAAAATGATGTAATAATTCAATATGCAAAAGGTCTACTCTTGGTGGCAATTTACTCCAATGACACAAATTCAAACCAACCCAATAGTAAGAATAGGTAAACGAAATATAACAAACATTCACCAGAATAATTTTATACACAGTAAACCTTAAGATAACCTTAAATCTCCGGAGATATTCTCAATAATTTGTACTCAATTTATATGAAATCTAACCAATGATGGGGCCCATTCGGTGGTGCACATGAAGTCTCAACGCAGATAAACAGTTCAGAAAAAGAAGAACAAAAGGACAAAAATCCATAAACCTCCCTTAACATTCAGTCTTGGCACTCCTTGTCATGTCCTCAGTCAAGTCAAGTCAAGTGGATTTTATTGGGTTTTTTTTGGGTGTGTATATATGCTTATGTCAGTCCAGTCCCGGAAAATAAAGTGCAACACTCACAGGAAAACACCAAAGGATTATGGTTAATGAAGTTCTTTTTAATATACACAATGAACTGAATTACAATATGGTGACAAACTTTTAAATAAACAAATGCACAACAACAATTTTTTTTAAAGGTCCCTACACTTCACCAAGGCATATATCACACAAAGACAAAACTTCTGTGAGTGGTGTTTGACTGTGCTGCAACATTTAAGTGAGCATCATTGAACTTAGAGCTTTTACAAGGCCCCAATCTTAACAGTATGCTGCTTGGGGTTCTCTTGAGGATCAGATAGGAGTCTGTGGCAGTCATGAGTGATGTACAAGCAATGTTTCATCAGGTCAAGGTCCCAGAAGAGAATAGAGATTTCCTGTGGTTTCTGTGGAGGCTGCAGGAAGATCCGACCAACGGTGTGGCTGAGCTTTGCATGACTGTCGATCTGTTTGGTGCTGCATCATCTCTGAGCTGTGCCATCTTTGCTCTGAGAAATACAGCTGATGACAATCAGGCTGATTTTCCAATAGAGGTGATTCAAACAGTCAAGGAAAACTTTTATGTGGACAACTGCTAGAAGAGTATGGCGTCTGAAGAGGAACCTGATCTAATGGTCAAGCATCTGACTGCTCTTTGTTTGAGAAGAGGTTTTACTCTGACAAAATGTAATAGCAACAATCACACCATGTTGCAAACTCTGCTTGAGGAGCATAGAGCTAAAGTGTGAATAAACTTAATATAGACAGGGACAACATTCCTGTTGAGAGAGCTCTTGGCTTACAAAGGTGCATGGAGACTGATTAATTTAAATTAAAGATGGAAGTCCATCAAAGGTCTTGCACCAGACATCGAATGTTATCATTGTCTAGTTTGGTGTATGATCTGCTTGGCTTTCTTGCACCAGTTCTGCTGCCTGCCAAGATTTTGTTGCAAGAGCTTTGTAAAAGAAACTTCGGATTAGATAAGACTGTATTCTAGAACATCCTGTATCATTGTCTTTGATTTCAAGACTGAAATGTGCATTAAACCTAAGGGATTTGGAAACATTGTATATGCTCAACTTCATCACTTTGCAAGTGAGTCAGGATATAGGATAGTCATTTATCCCAGGATACAGAATAGCTGAAATTATATACATGTTGTATTCCTCATAGGAAAGCCAGAGTCACACCTTTGAACACTGTTTCCATTCCACGCTTAGAGCTTACCGCTGCTGTTCTTGCGGTTTGCATTGATCCAATTCTGAAGACAGAGCTGCGAGGTGTGAGGGTTTAAGGCTTCATTAATGGCAACTGGTGGATAAAGGGTCCAAGGTTCATGCATAATCCAGAAATATGGCAAACATACATGGTGAATATAGTGATTGAAGCAGATAACGTGGAGGTCAAGATGCTATTATTTGTACAGTAAGGGAAGGATTCATCAGATAGTACTGATTGTCTTATTGTCTACTTTTCAAATTGGAGGAGACTGAAGATAACAGTAGCCTGGTTCCTTAAGTTTAAAAGGACACTTCTGGACATGACTCGCAGGAGAAGGGAGTCAAAGGCTTCCAGTAAGTGTGTCTTGGTGTGAGGAAGACGAGCCCTTTCAGAAGAGGATTTGTGCAAGGCTGAACTTGCTATAAGTGCCTAGGTGTCATTTTAATGTTATATAGGTTCATGACATGGGGGAACCTTCATGCATATGGCAGGTGTTGGCTGACAGGGGGCGAGCATATATAGTTTTTTTGACCGCTTTGCAGTGGTAGGCCACATTAGGTTATCTAGTGATACTCTGTGTAGTTATGAAATGTCAGATTTGTTTGTGAATATATGGACAGTGCATGATAAACTGGAACATCTTGGTGACCAATAAAAAACCATAACAACATAAGTTTGATACTTTATTTCATTAACAACTACAGCTATAGTCCATCCATCCATTATCTATACGGCTTTATCCATCTGGGTCGCGGGGAAGCTGGAGCCAATCCCAGCATCTTTGGGCGAGAGGCGGGGTACACCCTGGGCAGGTCACCAGTCCACCACAGGGCCAACACAGACAAACAACCACACATGCTCACATACTCACATTTACACCTATGGGCAAATTAGAGTAGCCAGTTGACCTAATCTGCAAGTCTTTGGACTTTGGGAGGAAACCGGCGCACCCAGAGGAAACCCACGCATGCGCGGGTAGAACATGCAAACTCCGCCTGTATACATCATTCCTTTATTATGAAGATTTTGTCAAATTGCTATTAATTGTCCTGGGAATTTACTAACTATATCTCTTTTCCTTTTCTCTTTTGTTTGGCTGACAACACACACAAAAACACACACACATAATTTATTTCAGAAGTAACAGAATAAACATTTGTATGGACTTAGATCACTGTCTTTAATTCACGAGCACAATAACACTGTATATTTGTCTTATTCTATGCAATCTACTGAGTGGTAGAAGTAAATAAACTTATTTTACACATCCACTGTTTTAAATGAAGATTTTAAGATTTTCTTGCCTCAACACAGCTAACACTAAACTACAACAACAAGATGAGATTGGGGAGAGAAGGCAATAAACTAAACCACTGTATGGCAAAGAGGTGGATGAAATATTTAAAAACTTGAACAATATTGCTTTACATTTATAATTTATGCATATGCTTTCAATATGTATTAATATTTAAATTACATTATTATTAATATTAAAAATACATAGTTTGGATTACAATTATATATTGGGGGCAACCCCCCGGGATTTCTGCCTATGATCACCACTCTTCTCTTTTGCAAGACCTCAGACACACATACACACACGTGGGCCCTCACAAAACAATCACAGATGACTGGAGGGACATGCACAATAAATATGTGGGCAGTCCCTGACTTGTCAGTGAAACCACACACAAACCTACTTGCTCAATGCAAACAAACAGAAGTGCACCTAATCATCAACAACATATTTGTAAGCAGTTACTATGAATCAACGGTATTCCATTCCCTACACCTACTATCTTGTACACACAATTACACGTCTTGCTATTAACGAGCTTTAGTTAATGTGTGAGCTTGCTGATTATTTTCCTTTTAACATAAATCCAAGTCATAATTAATCATTCATTAACGTCGCCCAAACTGTGCTCCTGAAAAACATATTCTTAGAAATAAGTTAGCAAGTTAACCTTAACAAAGGTTTAAAAGCCAGTGCATTAAATTAGAAGTTAAACACATAATACAGGAGCGCATCCCAAATAGCTACATTCTCCCTACAAAAGTGAATAACAGTGAATATGAATAATGGCCTCTATGCCCTTTTATAGTGTACTCTGTATTGTGTACGTCAAATGCATTAAATTGTAGGCAACAGAGAGGGAAATTGTACCATTTTTATCATCACTTGCCATTAGGCTTCTTCATAACAGATCACTTCTCACTTTTTTACGCAAAATGTTTTAGTTCAGTTTATTAAGGATTATTTTATTTTTAAGTGATAAATTCTAGTTTCACACAATAAAAAATAAAAATGATAAACCACTGATTTCTTGGCGGTGCTACAGGGGTGCTATGGCTATTCCACCCATTCTCTAATGCCGAGGTTTTTGCCAATGATGGGCAGATGCCTCCTGAAGAGCATGACATGTTCCCCTTCATGTAGGGAAAAGAGTCAGAAAAAGTGTCATGTTACAGCGACATCTAGTGGATTATAGAAGTAATAGCAGAATGTCATTCTATAATATTCGGATAAAACAAATATGTGAAGCATTATCATAAACTAATTCAATTAAATTCAAATTTTATTTGTATAGCACTTTTAACAACAGACATTGTCACAAAGCAGCTTCACAGAAGTATATAAATTCTGAATA
>JAQQZR010014004.1:0-24230 GCA_030068235.1 Notoglanidium macrostoma
TCGAGCATTTGTCTCATTTCTCTGCTGTCGTGTGTGTGGTTTTGAGTTGATATATATATATATATATATATATATATATATATATATACGTATTGTGCTTTTGTTTCTGTCCTGTCATTGTTGTGTTACCCGGTTGTGCCCGCCTGTCTCGTGTTAAAACTTAGTTTGTCTTTGAATACCCTGCGTTTTCATTTCCCCAGTGTGACGTCTTCTCTCATTATTTTCCATGCCTTGATTTCCCATGTCTGCTATTCTTTTTTTCCAGATGTACTTCCTGTTTTTGTTTCTTGTCAGTTTCCCCGATTCTGAGTTATGGTTTATCCTAGTTACATGCTGCCTGCTTGTATTCTAACCACTGTTATTGTCAATAATCATGATTCTTGGATTATCCTTAATAAATCCCACGCTGAGATCAACAGCTGTCACTGCATTTCCTTAAAGGTTTTGCTGGCCAAATTGCTAGATACCTGTAGAAGTTTTTCTTTTGTTTGTGTATCGCTCACCCTGTGGCTTTTATTTTTTACTTACTTTATAGATTCGCACGTGGGCGTAGAATCCTGAGAGGTGTCCCACGGCAAGTTTCCACACCGTCGTCTCAGTCTTTTCAACACGAGCACAAGGTAAGAAATGCACTGAGCGAATTATGTACCTGCATTAAATATAGATGCTGTGTAGCCTAAAACAGCATAAAAATGCGTCTGATGTAATGCAATGTCACGACTCCAGAGAACACATTTAACAGGAAGTAAAATGCAGGTTGATTGTTTTGGCTTCTCCTACAGTGCCTATGATAAGAGTTAAATAACAGCTGAATTTCAGTCCGAGAAATAGCTTTATCACTGTAGCTCTTGTATTGGTGTGTGTGTGTGTGTGTGTGTCTGAGTGAAACCCATTGTCTGAAAGATCAACTCTTGCTCCATGTCCAACAGCGATGTCAGAAAAGCAAAGCTGAAAACAGGGCAGGATTATTGATCTGTCCATGTTAGCACACAGGCTATGACCTTGCTATGTTGCAGTGGGAAGTGTGGGAGTGTTCCAAGCACGAGTGCTCTTTTACTGTGTCGCAGGTGGGAGGAACACATAAGTTTTTAACATACCTACCAAAGAGAGATAATAATAAAACCTTACATAATCCACAGTCAAAGAATTGGTGAAAATATATTCAAATGTGTACTGTTGCAGCAATAACAGCTAAAGCATTAAGTCATGAAGCCATTAGGTAAGGCTCAAGGTAAACTATTTTAGTAATAAGATATCTATTAAGAAAATACCTGTGACAAGCTCGGTAATAAGAACAGACGTTCATAGGTCAAAGTAGAGAAAGGGATTATAAAATATAAGGAGTATATAAATATAATTTTTTACTCTCACCTGTGTAATCAGATGTAAAGTCTGTGGGAAATGCTCCTGGTACCATTCAGAAAAACACCATTTCACATCTTTATTTAGTCCAGTGGGAAAGTAAATATATTGTTTGTATCGGACCACAACACATGTCCAAATAAAGTGTATTATACCACGGTGCTATTGCGTTCTCAATACCAATGAGTCAAAAGGAGTGGATTAATTTTCGGTAACAGCAGCCCTGACAACAACTTAAAAGGATTTTGAGGGTAGAAATGGATTACATATTCCATAATACACTTATAGAATTCATAAGGATGTTTTCATCAATGCATAATTACATGTGACTACAAATCGTTGTCTTGTCATTTCATCTCAGAATGAGCCCTTTATATCTACCTAGGGAGCGGGTCCTCTCATACAGAGCCGCCGTGTTGTGCCCAAACCTCTAGAGAGCCTCCATCGTTTCACGTTTTTACAAATGAATCAGGAAGGAGGCATCAGAAGAGAATGACGAAGAACAAGAAAGGAATGAGGAAGAGGAAAGAAGAGGAATCAGTGTTTTGCTGGTGCTGGCTAAGAAGTACGAGAACCCAAATTTAGAAAAATGGAGGATAGGACTTATTATTTAGCACGAAAAAAGCAACAGAGTGTGAACGTGAGTACGTGAAAGTACGCTACAGGCACTAACGAACGCTCGGAGAGGGAGGTGTAAGAGAGGGGCGTTCATGGGGCTGAATCCTACATAGTGGACCTTTAAATCACAGGTTTAAATACACTAATATGTTAGAACAAGTATTTCTATATGCTCATTCACAGGATGGACAGTGTACAGTTGTGTTAGTCAATTTTTCAGAGTAAAACTGAAGAAAATTGAAGACAATTTACTCTACGCCAGATAACATTTGGTCCGTCACTGTACAATGTTCTTCAGTTTGAGTCAGTTTTACCCTGGCAAATGTACTGTGCAGAAATACAAACACGAATACATACAGAAAATTCCAGTTTCTAAATTCATCCCTAATGAGCAAGCCAGAGGCAACATCATAACAACCAGTTTAAAATGTGTTGTTGTTTTTTTTTTTCAAAAAAAGTATAATAATTGACTCATTATATTATAATTATATTGATTAGAAAAGGAACAGGAGTCTCCAATGTCAGGGCTTTGTAACGGTCAAGTTTTCCAACATTAAAAACTTCAAAACAAAGGACTTTTCAGTTTCTCTGTAACATCACAAGCTGCATTTTTTGCCTACTTAACGTCAGGTGTCAGAAATAAAGAGAAGCTGGTTTACAGCTGTTTTAAATGTGATAACAGTTAGCTTGTCTCACGGACCTTCCGCAACATTAAATGTAAGTAGCCCTAAACAGATGGAATGCTTTTTAATAAATAAGAAATGGTTAAATGGCTGTAGTATAGGAGGAATAAATGACTTCAGGAGGTGCTGCCATAGGGAAATAATCCACTTCTGGTTGGTAAAAGATGGTGAGCTCTGTGGCAGGCTGTGACAGGCTGCATCCTTTAACAGCACATCCCAAACTGTTTTATTCCTTACTTAGGGTGATGAAATAAGCTTACTGTGTGTAAAGCTGCTTTCTAGGTTCAGTTACACTGCTTATAACACATCACATTCCGGTAACATAGCATGTAATCACCATTTAAACACATTCAGAGCGAAAACACAGAGGCGAGAGAGACGGCACAGACTGTTACACAGATAACATACAAAAAGAGTAACGTTTTGTCGAGGGCATAAACACAGCAGGGTTTTTATAAAGTCACGATCAGTTCCTGAGAATTAATTTACTCGCTCATTTTGTCTGCCGTGTACTTGAGCTCTGGAAACGGCCCAAACACCCACCTTTATACGGAAATAAAGTTTAGGAGGAAGATTTCTATCCTGTTTAACATGAAGTTATCATGAGTTAGCCTGATTGAATGTTCACAATCTGGTTTTGTTTTAGCAGCTCGGTCTGTGCTGCACTTCCACTGCGTACACTGAACAATGCGTTTGTTTATTCTCTGCAGATTTACTTGCGCAACCTTTCACCTGGAGTGGATTGAGAATTCAACTCTGCTAGCGGTAGTGTGTGAATGTGAACAGAATTTGAAACAGAGCAACATGCTGCGGCACAGACGCACACCAAGGGTACCAAGAGTGCTTAGTGTGTTTACAGTATTGTCTTCGCTCAGTTAGCATATGCATGTAGAGATGCAAGGATGAAGTGTTTCAGGCATGTCAAACTGAGTTAATGAATTTCTATTTGAGCATCTGTTTTGTATTCCCTCTCTCTCTCTCTCTCTCTCTCTCTCTCTCTCTCATCACCAGAGTCACCAGACCTAAATAAACTCCTTCATTCAGCTGTGGACGTTTTGCCCAGTAATAACCTAAAATAAGTTGAACTGCCAATCTCAAATAAGTAACAGAAAAATTATTTAAGTTTAAATTGTTTTGTATAAATCATTAAATCTGGCTCATGATTCATAAAAGTTGACACAAGGCAAATAAACTGAAGGAATAATAATAGGAAGTAAGGAATAACTCTAAACTTTTTTTCCTCAAAGTTAGTAAGGAATAACACACCTTGGGGTCTGTTGTTGTAGGAAAATAATCACCAACATGGGTGGTGTGATGTGGCCTGACATGAAGTTGAGTTACTTCTTTCACGTCAAATTCAATTATTTTCCCGTGACAGTGTTTTATTTCGCCTACACCACAGCAACATGTCAACAATGACACAAACGACCCTTCATACTTTTTATCCGGTTATAGTTACATCAAACGTTGTGGAACGTCCACAAAACAGCTTCCTGTTATCGCTATTATAGAAAACTATTAAACACTTTTTGAGCATTGAGGTTTGAAAATTTGAGAAAGCAGTGCTGTGGCATAGTCTTTTTTTTTTTTGTTGTTGTTGCTTAAAATACGAAGGG
The DNA here is from genome assembly GCA_030068235.1 of Notoglanidium macrostoma. Taxonomy (NCBI): domain Eukaryota; kingdom Metazoa; phylum Chordata; class Actinopteri; order Siluriformes; family Auchenoglanididae; genus Notoglanidium; species Notoglanidium macrostoma. Next base: position 4,280 of record JAQQZR010014004.1, read on the forward strand.
GCTTTATAAGATAATAGGTTTAAAAGTAGTAGTATTTATGGTGAGCCAGTTTCACTGACGAAAATAGCTCATGGATCAATATATTTCAATTGGGCAGAATTTCTGCTTAAGATATGTAAGTTCAACAAAAGTAAATAGGTAAATAATGGCAGGTTTATGTTAAGCTCATTAAATAGAAATACAAACATTAATCTTAATTTCTGGTAGTAAAATAAACATTATGTAAATTTTTAAAAGCTACATATTTCACCAAAGGTGAAATTATGCCTTCTATTTAAATATGTTGATCCATGAATAGTTTTTTTTGATTTAGTGTATATGATTAACTGTAAATCTGATAAATACAACAAATCATGAAAAGTATATTCACACATCTAGAGTTATAATAATATTATCTGGAACACTATACCAGAGGTGCATCTGATCCTTGGGATTAGAAGTAGGCTCAGGATTGTCTAAACAAAGTGCCTGGGATCCACTAAAATCGATGGACTAAAAATGTGCTCAGGATGTGCAAAACAAAGTGCTCGGGATTGTCTAAAGATCCTAAGCAGGATGTTGTAGAGGAACTCAATTAGACTGGATTAATGTACTCTGGCTTTATGTGTAACTGTATACAGTTATACAAAAATATTTCTTACATTCAACTGTTGGTGTTCTGTGAATGATTATTTAGATTTTTAATTTTTAATTATTGTTTGATTTGATCCACAATAAATGTATTATATTAATAGACATTTTAATGTTCAAATTATGATGATTGTTAAAATCTACATGAATAATTAAGCTCAAGGTGAGTTTCAGTCTGTCACATCTACGCCGAATTCGATGTCGAATTCCTTTTCCCAGAATGCACGTCTGCGTACAACTACAGTCATATGAAAAGGTTTGGGAATCCCTCTTAATTTTTTGGGCTTTTGTTTATCACTGGCTGAGCTTTCAAAGCAGCAACTTCCTTTTAATATAGGTCATGCCTTATGGAAACAGTAGTATTTCAGCACTGACATTAAGTTTATTGGATTGACAGAAAATATGCAATATGCATCATAACAAAATTAGACAGGTGCATAAATTTCAGCACCCCAACATCAATACTTAGTTGAGCCCCCTTTTGCAAACATAACAGCCTCTGGATGTCTCCTATAGCCTTTGATGAGTGGCTGGATTCTGGATGGAGGTGTTTTAGACCATTCTTCCATACAAAATCTCTCCAGTTCAGATAAATTTGACAACTGCCGAGCATGGACAGCCTGCTTCAAATCATCCCTTAGATTTTGGATGATATTCAAGTCAGGGGACTGTGACGGCCATTCCAGATCATTGTACTTCTCCCTCTGCATGAATGCCTTTGTAGAGTTCAAACTGTGTTTTGGGTCGTTGTCTTGTTGGAATATCCAACCCCTGCGTAACTTCAACTTTGTGACTGATGCTTGAACATTATCCTGAAGAAATTGGATTGATATTGGGTTGAATTCATCCAATCCTCGACTTTAACAAGGGCCCCAGTCCCTGAACTACAAACACTACACACAGCCCCACAGCAGTGATGGAACCTCCACCAAATTTGACTGTAGGTAGCAGGTGTTATTCTTGGAATGAGTTCTTCTTCTAAGGAGGAATAAGAGGAGAGTCAAAGAGAAGAAGATCTTGCAATTGGCCACCTTAAATAACTTTTCTCATGATTGGACAACCTGTCTATGAAGTTCAAGGCTTAATGAGCTAATCCAACCAATTTGGTGTTGCAAGTAATAAGTATTGAGCAGTTACATGCATTCAAGTCAGCAAAATTACAAGGGTACCCAAATTTTCATACAGCCAGTTTTTCACATTTGATTTAATTTTATACAACTAAATACTGCTTCACTAAAAATCTTTGTTCGGAAAACACTCCAGTACTCAGATGTTCCTAGGAACCACTGCACAGCAATTTTTTTGAAAAGTTTTGCGTCCTGAAAAATTTTTGCTGATTGTGGTAGGTAAAATTCAACAGAATTAAAAGTGTTTTGCTCCTGATTTTCTTTTGTATTCAGTGTCTGCTGCATCACGTTGCAGTGTCCAACAGCAGTCAGCAAGCACTGACGGATTCCAGTTGCCCTGGTATCGTTTCTCCATCGTAGCAACGTCCTGGTGAAACCTTTCACCGTGTTCGTCACTGACAGCACCGAGATTTGCAGGGAAGAAGTCCAAGTGTGAGTGGAGGAAATGAATCTTGAGTGACATGTTGTACTTCATTGTCTTGTATGCTTTGAGAAGTTTATCTACCAGCTGAATGGAGTTTGGGCCTCTGTAATTGCCCAGAAAATTGTCAACGTCTTTGAAGGCTTTCCAGGCAATTTTTTCCGGCCCAACTAACAGATCGTCAAACCGCTTGTCACTCATAACATGTCTGATCTGGGGGCAACATAAGTGCCCTCTTTGATCTTGGCATCAGTTATTCTTGGGAACATCTGTCTTAAATAACGTAAACCTTTTCCTTCCTTGTTCAGTGCTTCACGAGTCCCAGTTTTATGTGAAGAGGAGGCAAAAATATCTTTGCCGGGTTGACAAGCGATTCATGTGCCACATTTTCCTGTCCTGGAACTAACTTTTTACGGAGTGGCCAGTTCTGTCGAGAATAGTGCGATTTTTTGGCACGTCTCAATTACCCACACTATACAGGCACACTCACCACACTAGAACTTTTCAAAGTATTTGGATCTGGCATATGCTACCTGCCACATTTTTTTTTATATAGAAGGATTACTCGCAACTATCTCTGCTGATTGACATAGTCATCATAGCTTTCTTATGACTTTGTTAATATAAGATACTATAATAGTATTGTGCATAAAATCAGCTCAGAACGCCACAAATAAATAAAATTTATTATTGCTATTGATATTTTTTCCTATTAGTATTTCTCTGTGAACAGAAAAAGTTTTTGTCATATTACTGGCTCACCAGCACTCCAGACTGAGAGACAGATTCAGTGCTGGACTGATATACAGGAACCATCGATCTGTTAGTCCCTGAAGTGCCGCTCTCACAGATCTGTGATTCAGAAGCTGCACATTTGCAGCTTCTCAAACAGATCTGGTGTGTGTGTGTGTGTGTGTGTGTGTGTGTGTGTGTGTAGATGCGCTGTTTTATTTAACATTTAATTTAACCGTTTAGATCATTAAGAACTAATTCTTATTTACAATGGTGGCCTGGCAAGTAGCAAAATAAGTTAAAAAGGTACGCAAAGTGAAAGTAGAAGGGAGAAAAAAAAAACAAAACACTGAATAACAGACAAAAAAGCTATTTTCTATATAAATCTGCAAAATTACAACCTAAAACATAATCAAACAAGTCATAAAAGTAGATAGAGGGAATCCTAATAAACAAATGAGAGAAAATATCATATGTTATTATCTGTGAGTGGCAAAAGTATGTGAAGTTTAAGAATTTAACTCTAGAAGTTAATTTGAAGGTGAAATTAGAGTCAGGTGTTTTCAATCAATGGGATGACAATCAGGTGTTGAACCCTGTTTTACTTATTTATTAAAACATGTTAGTAAAAATGTACCAGAGCTCGAACAAAGGAGATTTCTGAGGACCTGAGAAAAAGAGTTTTTGATGCTCATCAGGCTAATAAAGGTTACAAAACCATCTCTCCAGAGTTTGGACTCCACCAGTCCACAGTTAGACAGATAGAGGAAGTTCAAGATCACTTTTAATCCTTTCCAGGAGTAGTCGACCAACAAAGATCACTCCAAGAACAAGGCACGTAATAGTACATGAGGTCTCAAAGGAACCCACAAAGGAAATGTCTCTCTAAATCTTACAGAACAACCTTCAGGATCCTCCAGGGTCCAAACGGCACATTCCACAGACACTGCCCTTTTGACTGTCACTGAGGAGCTACATATTGCTAGATGGTCCAAATTGTCATCAGCCCTCATCCTCCTCAACCTTTCAGCAGCCATCAACACAGTCACCTACAAGATTCTCTTGTCTATCCTTACAAATCTAGGAATTCGTGGCTTAGCTAGGCAATGGTTTGCTTCCTACCTAGAAGGTTGGTCATATTGGGTGACATGGAAGGGATACACATCTACTCCATGCAGACTCTCTTGGTCCTCTTTGGTTCTCCCTCTATACTGGATCTCTCTGTGAGGTAATACCCTCACATGGGTTCTCATACAACTGCTATTCAGAAGACACTCGACTTATCCTCACCTTTCCTCCCTAAGACACACGTTTCCACCCAGATTTCAGCATGTCTGGCAGACATCTCATCATGTATAATGATTCATCAACTGCAATTTAACCTTAGCAAAACTGTACTGTTTTACAGCTGTTAATCCCAGCTGATTCATCCCCACATCAGGATCTTGCGATCTCCCTGAACAACTCTCTGTTCCCTCCTCCGGTCAGTGCACAAAACCTTGGGGTAACCATGGACAATCACCTGTCTTTTTCCTCTCATATTGCTAATCTTTCTAGCTCGTGTAGATTTCTCATCTTCAGCATCAGAAGGATTCGTCCATTTCTTTCCACACGGGCCACTCAGGTACTTGTTCAGTCCCTTGTCATCTCAAGACTAGACTACTGTAATGCCCTCCTAGCAGGTCTGCCTCTAAGTGCCATTCGACCTCTGCAACTGATCCAGAATGCAGCTGCACGACACGTTTTCCACCTTCCCAAGTTCTCCCACACCACCCCATTGCTACGCTGCCTCCACTGGCTTCCCGTAGCTGCCCGCATCAGATTCAAAACACTGATGCTTGCTTACAAAGACAAAAATGGACCAACACCCTCCTACCCCAAAGCACTTATCACACCCCGCACTGCACCACGCTCCCTCTGATCCTTCAGCAATGCTTGACCGGTTCCTCCATCTCTCAAGGTACAAAGAAGACATGCATCTAAACTCTTCTCTGTTCTGGCACCTATGTGGTGGAATGAACTTCCTCATTACTAGCTGTCTTCAAATGACAACTAAAGACCTACCGCTTTCAGAAGTACTTGGATTAGCACTTTCAGTACTTATTTAAAAAAGAAAAAAACTTTTTTTGCATACTTTCTTAGTGCATAACCTGCACACAGATGATATTCTTAACCCAGTTCCTAGTAACCCAGTATCAGAATGTATTTACTGATAGAGCGCTTATGTAAGGCACTCTGGATAAGGGCGTCTGTCAAATACCATAAATGTAAAGGTCACTGCCCCGTTTGGGTATTATTGCTATTATTTAGCTATATATAGCTATTATTGCACTTAGTTGTCAATATTAACTGCAGCAAGTGCCAATAGAGGCCTGTTGGGGTATGAATCATTCTGCCTCATGCTCAGGGTAGGAGCATCGTTTAATGGGGTAGTTTAAACACACTATCTTGTTTTATATTTATATGAATTAAATCTACAGTATTCTTTATTCTACATCTATGTATTCTCAGATACACTACAAAGATTCAGAAAGTTAAAGACGGATTACAGAGTGGATAATGTCGTTAACATCAGAAATACAGTACATCTGCACCACAGTGACCTTGATTCTAGAAGATTTAAAGAGCTCCATCTTGTAGGTAACTGCCAGAGGTGTATTTTTTGACAACAATGATGATTTTCTGCACTCTTACACTATGAGAAGAGGGGGTTGGTCCTCAGGCAACAACAAAAAGCACCATCATTAAATGTGGCAGGACAGGAAGACACTCAGACACACAGATACACCCAATTTTAGGTATGTCTATATAGAACAGTGTACCAGTGCTGCTCCAGGCCTGTTTCTGCCTTATGCAATTCACTCTGCTTCCTGCACAGGGACTTCTACTGCATGTGCATGACTGTTACATTATCATATTTACTCAGTTTGTAAGCACCTTCATGTGTATACTCAGATCTTTAAATGGTATGGTTTAAGTTAGATGTTAGATTCTGGAATGCTTACATATTCAGGAAGGTTTTATGGATTATTATTTTACATAACAACGCATCCGCATGCATTTTCTTTGCCCCATGTCCATGTAGTGTTAATAATAGATATTCTTTGACTAATAAACGTGACTTAAGTTGATTAAAGTCAACATATTCAGCGAATGGTCTCATTAAACCATTTCCAATCTTTTCACACATGCACACACACTATAATGTCAAACATACACATATTTTTCCATAAGCAGTAGCTTTGCTGCCTGACAGCTCTAGGGTCCCTGGATTGATGGATTCTCATACTACTGCTATGCAGACGACACTCAACTAATCCTCTCCTTTCCTCCTTCAGACACTTATATTTCTGCCCGGATTTCTGCATGTCTGGCAGATATCTCATCACGGATGGCAGCTCAATAGCTGAAACTCAGCACCAGAAAAAACTGAACTGCTATTCATTCCAACTGATTCATTCTGTGATGGATTGGGGTCCCTTCCAGAGTGTATTCCCAGCTCACACCCAATGTTCTAAGAATAGAGTCCAGATCCATCGTGACCATGAGCAGAATAAAGCACTTACTGAAGGTGACTGAATGAAGGAAGTACAGTTTAACCAAAATCAACAGTATGTCCCTAAAACATCAGCCAGTTTAGGAAAGCCCTGTAGAACACATCCATTTAGACCACAATTTTCATTATTAAGTTAACTTAGGCTACCATTATGACATAAAAGACAGGCTGGTAAAAAAAAAAAGTACTGTTTATAGCTATAATGTATCTAATAATAGGACCTAACTTGTTTTGTGGATATCCACAATAGAAAACTAATTATAAATGCATTCAAAGTGCATGTTGTTCTTTAATAAATAAAAAATAATCAACTTCAGCATGAGATACACTAGGGGTGGGGAACGTCCGGCCTGGGGGCCAGATCCGGCCCAGCAAAGCCTTCGATCCGGCCCGTGGAGGCAAGGCCATTTGGCTGAGGAAAAAAAAAAATCAATGAAATAAAACGTTAACAAATTACAAGCATAGGTGATTACTTTTTCCCGAAATAAAGGAGGAAAAATATTTAATTTCCTTTTCGTTTCGAAAGTTGAGGGTCACCGACATCAGGGCTGCACAGTAAACACAACATTCTAACCTGTCACAGACTTCTAAAAAAAATCTAACGGCTGCGTTGACGACTAGCATGGCATTCGCAAAGAGGAGAAAGGTGGATAATGAATGTCGTGTTTTCCAAGAAAAATGGACCGAAGTCTACTTCTTTGTTGAAGTGATGGGCAGTTTGCCTTGTGTGTGGAGAATCGCTCGCTGTACTGAAAAAGGCCAACCTGGAAGGCACTACAGTACTAAACATGCTAGGCTACGTGAGTTGCAAGGGCAGGTACGCAAAGATAAATTAAAGACACTTGAATATGCTTGTTGAATATGATTGTTAATACTGGAGGGTGAAAGAAAAAAATTAAATGCCAAAAAAAATGAATGAAAAGAATGTTCTTCTGAAATGAACATGTGTAGTTTAACCAACCCCAAATCAGGACTAGAATTTCAATTGTTCATGTTGATGCCTTTGATAGAAAAGGATAACAGAAAGAAATGCTGGGCTGTTCATGTTGAATATGCCGGTTATATTGAAATACTGAAGGGTAACAGAAAAAAATGAAATAAAAAACATGAATGAAAAGAATGTCCCTCTGAAATGAATATGAGTTATGAGATTGACAGTGCAGAATGTGGTATGGAAGTAGTAATGTTTTAACTTATTCAGTATATTCAGAAGGTGACACTGAGATTGAAAATGTTATGACTTCCATAACGTTGAAAGTAATCAAGACGTTGAAAGTAATCAAGTTGAAAGTCCCCACCCCTGTCATACACTGTCACTGATTATTTCTTATAACAGCACACCCCTAAGTGTTTTATTCTTTACTTAGAAGAACCATGCTCTTTTAATTCTAACGTACTGTAACTTTTTCTTCGCAATAACCTTAAGAGCAATAGATTTGAAGGTTTCAGAAACTTTCTAAGTTTCTGAAACTTTCTAACTATCTAAAGCTTGTCCCAGTTTCAAACCTGCTTTAAGAACGTCTGCAGAATTACCAAGCACTTTTTTTCTTATACCTGCTGGCATAAACAGACCGAGGGTTGGCCTCTCCAGCTGCCGGAAAAGAAAAGTCACTGGAACGGAAAGTGCATTACAAACTGGCTTTGAGGCAAAGTGGATTTCGGCAGGAAAGTGTTGATACAAAGACGATGTAGTAAGGTTCTTTTGGAAATTAGTATGAATTTTTTTTATTTATAGTTCTTGTATTTCCGGTTCTTTATTGCATGTACGTATACTATATAGCCAAAGATTTTGGAGTGTGGCTGTTGGGATTTCTGTTCATACAGCTACAAGAGCGAGAGAGAGAGAGAGCGAGAGAGAGAGAGTGCGAGAGAGAGAGAGAGGCAAAAGCAAAGAACCAGCACAGAGCTGTGTGCGTATTTGAGTGTGGCTCGGCATGAGACCTGCAAATAAAAAGAAGTTCTGCTGAAAAGTAAGAGTTCAAAATAGAGTTCCTAGAGTCACATGAGTTTTACATATGGCTTAGTTAATGAATGAATGAATGAATAAATGAAGGTATACAGCTATAAGGATATACACAGATAGACAGACAGATACATGCACACACATGCATAGCTAATTCAAATCACTAACTAAATATACTAGCTCATGATATGTTTACATACTGTGACAGGCCTGTTTTTATTCACAACAACTTTCCATGACTTTTTTTTTGAAGTATGCACGGGATTGCAAGAAATGTTTCTACATTTACACTAGATTACCTCGTCCTTTTAAAAAACACTTTCCTTGCCTGTTTGACATCTTTGACAAGCGGCCGCTAAAAATCTTTCTGCAAACTGACAAGCTACTGATGAGTCGACAAAGCGAATTACAATCAGTGAAGAACTGCTGCTTGCAAAGATATTCAAGTTCAAAAAGATCAGAGATAAGATCGTCCATTTCATTTTATCTTCAGTGAGATAAGAATGTAGAGGCAGATAGGAAGATGGGATTAGATTGATAATATAATAGGAAAGTGGAGTGTGTTTTAATCTGCAAGACAACACACCCCACATCAGGATAGAAAAAATGTTTTATTTTATTTTTTATAACTGTATGATCATGATCTCTAATCCTTAAGGAATCACCCAAGAGAGAGCAATTCTGTGTGAGATCTGAGTCTTTTAAAAATGCATAGGAAGGATATGCCACAGCTGGCATTCTTGTCAGTGTTGGTGTTGTCGTTCCTGTTAGTGTTGGTGTTGGCAATCATTCTGGTCAGTGCAGGTGTTTGCGTTGTTCTTGGCAGTGTCAGTGTTGTCAGTCTTGTCAGTGAGCCTGACCCCTTCTGCTTTCCGGACCTGCCTGATCCATCCTGGTGTCCTACTTCCAGTTGGAGTCATCACTTGGAAACCACTTGCTCCTGCGGAGGATGACACCATATGAACTGCCTCAACATACACCTAGAACTATGAAGGTGGCATTGGGCTGCTGTTGGTTCTGCTACAGAAGTGTGTTAGTTGTAATCGCACGATTCAGTTCCACCCAAATGAGGATGGGTTCCCTTTTGAGTCTGGTTCCTCTCAAGGTATCTCCTCTTGTCATCGCATAGATAGATAGATAGATAAATAGATAAATAGATAGATAGATAGATAGATAGAGATAAATTAATAGATTCATAAGTTTATAAACTTCTGTGAAGCTGCTTTGTGACAATGTCTGTTGTTAAAAGCGCTATAGAAATAAAATTGATTTGAAGCGTCAGTGGTGTTGCCCATAATATATAATTAATATTGTTGTCAATATTTTTTTTTTGCTAAATAGCAAGGAGGAAATAAATACATACATACAACAAGCTTGTGATCATTTTTCCAGGTCTCTCAAAATCCCACCATGCCCCTCATATTCCACTCCTATTAAGTATACATTACATCACTCTTTAAGTGCAGAACTAACCTTTTTATATGTACAGTACTGTGCAAATGTCTTGAGCCCCCTCAATCCTCATTTCTTTATATTTTGCTAAGAAAATGAGACAATAGGTGCAGCGATTTATTGCAACATGTGAAAACATACATGTAAATACAGAATGCAACACCTAGAGCGTTTCTATCATTCTAACGAGATTTAAAGTCAATATTTGGTAAGAGTGCTCTTAGAAGAGCTTTCTTGTAATTTCTTTAAGTAGTCTTCAGGAAAAGTTCTCCAGGTTTCTTGAAGGACATTCCAAAGCTCTTCTTTGGACGTTGGCTGCCTTTTGTTCCGTTCTCTGTCGAGATGATCCCACACCGTTTCAGTAATGTTGAGATCCGGGCTTTGGGGAGGCCGAGCCATGACTGATAGTGTTCCCTCATGTTTTTTTGTCTTTTGTTTTTCTATTGAGGTGTGCAGGAAGCCTGGAGAACTATTCCACAAGACTACATTAAAAATGCAAGAAAGTCTGGCTCTTTGGAAGCAAACTGTGAAGAAATGAGTGGCGGCTCAAGACTTTTGTACAGTACTGTATATATTTTGTATAAATCGTATTTTGTACTAAGCAGAACTGACAAAAAAGAGACGCTCACCCCAACCGTTCACCACACCACTTCCACCACCCCCATCCAACACACACACACACACACATTATTGATGTGTGTGTGTGTGTGTGTGTGTGTGTTTAGCAGTGAATGAAGATAAATGTATATTTTGGCTTACAGCTTTCATTACTGATGGAGTCTGGGGAGCAGAATGAGGATTGCTTTATAATTGTGGGTTTAATCCCAAGAGTCATTCTGGAGTTTGATGTTAAAGCTGTGTGCTCATTCGTAGATATTTTAGCATCAAGACACAAGGAAATAATAAATCTACTTATAATCATGTGTACTGTGTGAAGCAATTCCCCAAAATGAGGTTAACTAGCATCCATATTGACAGAATTAGGGCATTAAGGACTGTCTAATTATTTATTAATTAAACTTATTTTAATCAATAATTTAGTTAATTATTATTTAGATTCAATCTACACTTCAAGTAACAGGATTGTACTTTCAAAGTGACCTCATCAGTCAATGTCACAATAGCATTCAAAGAAAAGAAAAGAGAGAGAAGCTACTTTTCTTCATCCCAGGATCTTCAGGAAACTCTGATGATTTTGGATCTACTTCCTGTTGCATAACATATTGGGAATATTCAAATCTTTGATGAAGGTGAATTTGTTCAGGTAACAGGGTTGAGTGAATGTTGTGGAAGTAAAATGTACATTTTTCATTACCTGTAATAGATAATTCATGAAAAAAGGATGTTGCAAGCATGAGATCTTAAACAAAACCACACATTAATGCATCAAAAATATGATTATTAAATAAGCATTTTAATGTTTATATTTCACGGTAAAAGTGTGGTTTGTGATTTAAAAGTTCTTATGATAATTCACACCCACACACACACCCACACACACACCCACACACACACCCACACACACACACACACACACACACACAGAAGACCTTTTCTCCAGTAGAAGCTCCATAATAAACCTAAAAATGAACATATCAGTAACATAACAGGCCCAAATATAAAATCAGGAACCACATGGTTGAAATTGAACTGTCACTTGCTCACCACAATACTGCTATCTCATATTCAAAGTGACAACTAAATCCCAACAAACCCACTAATGCAGTGACCAACACTGGCAGTGCTGTCCTTTATACATGATTTCTATTTGTATATCTGTATATATCTTCTATTGTCAAACCTCCCTTGTCAAGATATGGCTAAATTTAGGGGCCGGAGCTGGAAATCACAAAGCACACACAACCACAGTAAAACACATCAGTAACACTTTATTATAAGCTCTGCAAATAAACATATACTAACACATAACTAATGCTTTCATACCGATGAATTAATATATGCAGTAATTATTAACGCATCAGGAAGTCATGAATTGTATACAGTGACAACCAACTGGCCAAAAGTTTGTGAACACCTGACCATTGCAAACTTATATGCTTGTTAAATATCCTGTTCCAGATTTATTCCCCCTTCACTCTTCTGGGAAGGTTTTCCACTAGATGTTGGAGCGTTGCTGTGCGGATTTGTGTTCATTCAGTTACAAGAGCGTTAGTAAGGTCAGGCGCTGGGGTTGGGTGAGGAGGCTCCAGTTCCACTTCATCCCAAATGTGTTCAGTGGGATTGAAGTCAGAGCTCTGTGTCTCATGAAGCTGGCTTTGTGCACAGGGGCATTGTCATGGAACAGGTTTGGGCCTCTTTGTTCCAGTGAAGGGAAACTGTAACGCTACAGCATGCAAAGACATTCTATATAATTGTGTGTTTCAGACTTCATGGTACACATTTGCGATGGTTAGGTGTCCACATTCTTTTGGCCATATTGTGTATATGAAGAACCATTAATAATGGTAATATGCTTCTATTACTGCTTACGGGGACTTGTATGGTGGATGCGTTACATCAGATGATTTTTAAAAAACGTGTGTAATTGTTCATATGATGAACTTTTCTTTTAAGAGATGTTTATTTAGTCGTTTTTGGATGCGTCGGTGCTTTGTAACGATCACAGGTGAAGCCGAATCTTTTCAGACACAGGATGTCTTTAGAATAAAGGAGTCCGTGCTTCGTAGACCATCTGCAATTTTTTGTCTCATTAAGAAAGAGAAATGTTGAGGTCATAGATTTCTTTAATAAATCAATTGTGTAAACATTGCTTTGGTATATGAACAATAAATCACTTCAGGACACGCCTTTATTGGGAAATTGTGGGAACAAAGTGGGAACAGGAACTCTATTTCACATCTGCCTGCCCCACAACCCCCTGTCACTGATTATTTTCCTACAATCGCATGCTTTTAAGTGTCTTTACATGAATGTCAATTCTTGTAAAGACAACACTATTCATTTGGTCACGATTCAGTCATTCACCTTAAGCCACGCTGATAGTTTAAGGGTGAAGAATTGATTTTTACTAAAGTAACAGCATAAATGACCTTGAATAAAAGCAAAGCACAACCTCATCCCTCCTCTACCTCCACCTCTCAGTTTCTCTTTTGCTCTCTCTACCTCGGTTAGACTCGTGGGCATTGAAGCGATGAGCCAGAGCATGAGAGCAGGTTCAAAAGAGAAGATCTGATCCTGTATCTGGAAAGCTAGACGTAGCTGTGAGTCTATAATCCTGAAAGCGCACACACACACACACACACAATAACAGTCATAGAACTCATACATATACAGACAATGAGTGTAGAAAACAATTTTTTGTAAATTTCTGTGTAGCTGCTTTGTAACAATGTCCATAGTTAAATGTACTATACGAATAAAATTTAATTAAATAGAATGGAATTAAATTGAATTGTATAAAAAAAATAGATAAAAGCGTCACTCTAAAAAGTCATCCCTCCACAGGACTAGCGCCCCTGCTGGCTGGCTGTGATACCATTTTTAGCCCCACCCATCCCCATCTGTTTCAATGACATTTCCATTTCACTTTTCTTATCTAAACTGTCTCCATCTACATTGTCTAATTCAAACAGTTAGTTTTCCCTATGCTGATACCTGCACATTTTTTTATTTTCCCCCAGAAATTAGTTTTCAAAATGTTATTTTACTTTAAAATAAGGTGTGGCTACAATTGACTGACAGGCTTTTAACTTGGTTATGATAACACAATTTACCATCATATACCTACTTATTTGAAGCTTTCTGGATGCATACAATTAACACAGTTAGCCATTTCTATTATAAATATTTGAAACATTGAGAGGTTTCATAGGACAAAATCAGTGTAATCGCGCTAACTACCTAGCTATATAGTAATCACGCTAGCAGCAGAGCCATATAGCGTCCATCCATCTAGCCAGCTATCTAAATTCAGTGAAGACACACACTGTCAATAACATTAGGATGACTTTTCTAAGTAGTTAGTTTCCACTGAGTGCGGATTAGCCATGCATCCTAACTAATGAGTTTTAACTCACCCTGCTGAGCTCACTGCCAGCTCATTTCTCATTAGTCACATCCATCTGTCAGCAAATTTCCACTTCATGTGATAAATTCCTTCCTAGACGCAGCCGTATTAATGAAATCTCTCCAGCTGAAACTATTTAAGGTCTCTGGATGATGTGCATTTGAAAGAGAATTTGAAAATGTGACCTTATTTATCTGATCAGTTTTACAGAGAATGGGATGGGCCCAGGAAAGAGACAACTTTGCCTCTCATCTCTACTACGCAAACTTGAGAAAGAGAAACTCTTTACTGCGCAGACTCTGGCTGCAAATTTGACAACATGGCAGGTGTTAGGTGTTGGTCTGCCCTCTTGTTCAATTTTCAAAGCATCAAAAGACATGTCCAAAATCAAGGCAACATTAGCAGTGTCTGATACTGCTTGCCAAAATGCAGCTAAGCTGCTAGCTGAAGAAGTAAGTGACACCTAACCAGCTCAATTTATAAACAACAGATTCAGAAATGAATGCAAATAATCAACTAAATTTTATACTTAATATTTACAGCTTATTTACAATATTTTTCAAATCACACCTACTGCAGGCTCCCTGAAATTCCCATTGATATGTTTAAGATACCAGACATGATCACTCCCGATTTTCTGATTGGCTGCTGGTCCCGAGGTTCCGCCCCTTTGAGAGATTAACAAATCATCATAAAGAGAAGTCATCCGTTCAGGCAGGACAACGAAGACCGAGGTGCACGATAAATCTCAAAACATTTATTTTCTGTGCAAAACACACTCAAAATAACATGTTGCCAAATACCTGTTGTGCAAAGAGTGTTAATCATGCGTCACGTTACAACTGCGAGTACACAAACACCTAACAGACACTAATTGGCATACAGGCATCAATAGCTGTGTATTAGCTCTGTGTCAGGGGCTTCAAAGGAGATTTTCATGCAGATCTATTTACCAGAAACAGTTTAATGAATGAACAGTGCAAAGCAGTGACATATTTGATCATGTAATCCTCTAAAATAATGAATTTTAGCAGGATTGCCGGATAATATTGGCACATTGGGAAACATTTCATTGCTGTGTTTTAATGAAATTTTAGATGAAGCCAAGCTTCCTGTCTTAAAGTAAGCTCCTGTGGTCTACAATGTGTGATTTATCAGTTATTTATAAATGTTCCCACAATGATGCTGCAGTATTTGTAATTGTAGGAAAATTTACAATCAAGTTTCAATAATGTTAGCTTTTTTAAAATATTATTATGAACGCTGCACACTTTTAAGAGCAGCACATTATGACAGCTGTTTTTCCAACGTTGCAGGAACATTCATTTTGTAACATTCCTGCAGAATAAAACAATTTATCATATACTTGATATGAGTCATAGTTATATAAGTTAGTGTTACTAAGTGTTACTTCTTACTCCAGCCCAAACCTAAACATAACCACTCCTTTGTTCATTCATTCTTGAATGAAAAAAATGAGTGTCATGATAAATTATGCTTGAAATCCATGTTCATGCTTCCTCTACATGTTCCCTGCACACTTACACTCGCTCCATCTAGCTGGGATTCTGGACTGTTTTATCTTTTCTCTGGGGAAAGAGGGAATGCGCCACTTTTTTATTCTCCCTGGCCTCAGGCTTATTCACACGAGTACATATTTTCATGCAGACGAGCAGCCAGAGCCAATAACTCACACCTTCTGTTCAAGGCAGTGCACCCAAGGCAGCGTGGGTAGAGTTGGCTGACTTTCTTGAAAGCTTTGAACAATGGAAGGAAGCTTATCTCCAAACCAGGTGCTGTTAAACAGTCAGTCAAGGACACTCTTGGAACATGCCAGATGATAGTGATGCTAAGCTGTTTTCAGATAAACTGAGAGGAAAGAAACTTATTTAATTACACACTAATGAAGTTGGACTAAAAGCTACAACCACTTACTTAACACCCTCCATCCCAAAACACACTAATCTTTACCTTTAAATGACTTCTTATAAAAGATAGTTTATGCAAACATTAATTAAGGTAGATCCTGATATGTTTCTTGCTATATGTTATAGCAGTTCACGTCTGTTTTTCTTTCTTGAAGTTAGAGCGGGATCAACGATTATGGTGAAAATTTGTTGATATTTGAATTCAACAGCCAAACAAATCCGCACCTCAATTCAGTGCTCCTTCACAAGCTCCGCCCCCACAAATTAACATTCATTGCCAAGGCAACAACACTAAAAAAACACCTCAATCTATCTCCATCCCCTTCCCCTGTCCTGTGATTGGCTGGAATACGCCACTTGTTGCTGATTGGCTCGAATTGTTGCGTGGTTCAAACTGAACCACCTTCTTTGTTTCCCAGTTTACAGAGCCAGGGCTGTATACGAGTGCTTGATTTTTTGTCCACACAAAATGGACAGCTAGTGGACCAGGAGCAAATATTTGTTAAATTCTTAGATGTGATTAGAATCAATGACTGCACCTTTAATAAGACAAAATGGAGAATGCATGAAAATGGATGTTACGGAAAGTTACGTAATTTTCTCTGACCGTTTCAAAGCACTGACACTGGAGACTTCTTACCAAAAAAAAAAAAAAACCGCCAAATGAACATTGTCACAGAAAACATTTTACACTTTTTAAAATCTATTCAAATACAGTCATCCATACAACTATACATATAAACCTGTGATTTGTCGTGCAGCTAGAACTACTCTCACAACTGCTCTTGTAGAAAATGAATCGACACCTGACCGATCAGAATTGAGAATTTAACAGCATTGTGTTATAAATGTATTTATACTATAGAATGTCTTGTTTTTTTCTCTTTCCATCACACACACACACACACACACACACACACACACACACACACACACACACACACACACGAGGCAACCCTAAGCCTCAGGAAGCCCATCAACACTAATAAGCCACTCCACTAAGCTGAGTTTCTTCTGTCTGTTTGGTTCTTTGGGTGTTTGCAGTCTTGCAGGAGTCTCAGCTTCATTCTGAACATCGACTTCAAGCACAGAGAGTGAGACAGAGGATCGTGTTGCAGTCCTCCTGAGAATGCACTCTCTTTATGAATACCAATACTGCATCTGTGCTCCACTTCTACGGAGTAACAAACACACACACACACACACACACACACACACACACACATAGTATATATAAAAACTTTCATACAATTTTCAGCTAACTTTTTTTTCGTTTTACATTTAAAACCATTCGGCTACCAGTTCATGTAAAATAATAATGTTAATATTATTTAATTGTAATGTTTTGCTTAAAATGTAGATATAAATATTGAAATCTTAATTGGTCCATTGACTTCTCATAGATCTGCTCTCAGGGAAGAAATGTAGGAAAAGGAAATGTTCGTAACACAATGGACCAAAGTTTGGCTAAAAATCACTGTCTCCAAACATGATTCTAGAAATGATTAGTCCTTTTTATAGACCTATCAGTTGTTGCCAAGGTATTATTGATCCATCTCAATCCAACAGTCGATTTGTTATGGGAAGATATCTTCAAGGCTGTGAAAGGAAGTTCGCAATACAAAATTCCTTTTTATTATTTATTATTTTTTCTTTATAACAGGAGGGGAATCGCAACTAATGTTTCGGCATATAGCCTTCTTAAGTGTGTCTCTGACCCTGTTGCTGGTGTGTTTAAAAATCGGCTGCCAGCCTGTATCGTTTCACTGAATTGCTCTATCATCTCTATTCTAACTGAACTGACAACGAGATGAACAATTAATGTCCATCAATAGGTTAATAGGTGCAGACTGATTAATCGGGTTGTTTAAACCATTCATTAGACAGAATCCCCAAAACAATCCAAATATCTTCAACCTTCAGGAAAACTTTAGAGATCTGGCTAAGCTTCCCCCAAGGAAAACCTCAAGTTGGAATAATTTTGCAAGTGTTAAAGTATTAAACATTTCTTGCTGCAAGCAAATGAAAAATACTGTTTTATTATGAAACTAAATTATGCATGCACCTGTGCAGAGACACAGCAGCAATAACAAGCTTCACACATGACATTGCCATGTATATGACATTCCTGTGGATTTGGAATTGCTAGGCTGATTTTTTTTTCTGATGGATTGGAATTTGTGTGAGATATTTCAGTCTCTAGACCTTACACAGAATAGACGGAAAAACAAATAACATCCAGCGAGCAGCAGTTCTGCTTTCAAAGGCGCTTTATTGTCATGTGTATTAAAAATACAATGAAATACTTGTGCTCTGATTCTGCCTTAACTTAAGGGCACACCATAAAAAAAAACAAAAAAAACCCCAAAAAAACCCAGAAAAGAACACCATTGTATGTACACATTATATACACAATATACCAGTACACAATGACATTATACAACAACAATGTGCCCTGCATACTCTATGCAAGTTTGAGCTCACAGGAAGTCTACAGGAAGGCTACGGGGGTGGCACGGTGGTGCGGTGGTTAGCACTGTCACCTCACAGCAAGAAGGTCCTGGGTTCGATCCCCGGGTCACCCAGGGTGCCTTTCTGTGTGGAGTTTGCATGTTCTCCCCGTGCATGCGTGGGTTTCCTCCTAAAGCAGCATAGATAATGGATGGAAGGCTACATTAACTCAAATAATCACTCTTTACAAATGTGGTGAGCAGAAAAGAAAAGCATCTCAGAACACTGAAGTCCACATCAGATTCCTTTCCTGTCAGTCACGAGCAGGAATGTGAGGCTACATTCCTTATTTATTTTATTTATTAAAAACCTCACATACTATTTTTTCCATTTTTTCTACCTTTTTTTTTCATCACTTTGCGCGACAGATTTAACTAAACATGACTACATACGCTCGTGAGAGAAACAGAGGGTGTTGATTACTTTTCTACAACAGCAGCTCTGGCAGTAGTTTCCATAGTAACAATGTGTATGATGGATGCGTCACGTAATGTAAGACTATTAAAAATAGACCTGTTATAACAAGTGAACAGGAACTAATTTGTTTCACAGATGTTCCGCAGCTAAAAAAAAAAAAAAAAAAAAAAAAGAATAAAATAAAATTAAAATGAATGAATGAATGAATGACTTGAATTAATTTAAATAAATAAAATGAACTAAAATGAAGTGAAAATTAATAATGAAATTAGAACAAGTTATTTCTTATTGTGTTTAGGACAGTTTGGAGCTCGTACTGGCTTGTGTACTCCACCATCTCAGGCGGGGCGAGGAAGAGTTTCTGGGGTGTGCGCTTCACCACCTGGTGCTCTCGGACCAGCTGCTGGATGGCGTGGATGATCTGCTGCGTGTGTTTTACTCCCAGTTTAATGGCATGACAGAAGTCCTGCTGGAGGACGTTCTCTGCAGCGGCTTCCATCATCACTGCAAACACAAGAAACAAATCCGGCACAGAATAAACTCATTGCTAACACACACAGGACCTATTTGTTATGGCCGGCTGCACTACGTGACAAACACTGAAGGTGAAATTACAGGGAGGAGGAGTTGCGGAGAACGAGCAGGTAATGAGTGAGTGTTTACACCTGTGAGTGTCTGTAAGACTGAAGGGTGTTTTTACAGGATGTTTGTGTTGCAAATGAAAGGCCAGCAGGGCTGACTGCGAACAGACCGAGGACAACAGAAAAGTCGTGTGTGATTGTTTAGTGTTTCTTCACAATTACGTTACTAATCAAAGTACTGAGAAAATAAGAAAACGAAATAAGATGACAGCGCTGCCAACTGTGAAACCTATCGCTCATGTTCTCTTTAACTTCCTGGTCCATCAGGATGCACTCGGATTCCTATAAAACGCCACGTGGAATGAAGTGGAACCTGAAGGTGTTCACACTCACCCACTTGGCTGGAAGGGGCTCCTGCTACCACCAGGTTCAGCGTGCTGGAGCTCATCTCCTTCCGGGTCGGGTTCACGACAAACTCTCCATCGATCAGGCCGATACGCACGGCACCTGCGGCGAAACCCGAAGTGAAATTAACTTCACACACACACACACACACACACACACACACACACACACACACACACACACACACACACACACACACAC